>JAGSMP010003165.1:0-14141 GCA_029286625.1 Parnassius orleans
TCGGTTTTAAAACTAATTTTAGTTCCCAACTTTGCGAGTGCTTTTGCGGTCACGAGGGACTGAAGTGTTAGACTGTAATGGGATGGCTCTGCCTGGCAGTGCAGCAGTTGGTCGCATGCATCTTATCTTAAGTCGCAAGAGTGCATTATAAACCACATAGCAGCTTAATGCTACTGTGATTCGTTGGTGAGTGTTATAAATAAATAAATAAATAAATATTTTTATTTGCAAGAAACGTGTCCACTACCAAGTCAATGAATTAATTAATTTCCAGTATACAATAAAATAAAAAAAATTATCACTGAGTCATCATGTCAAAATTAAATGACATAGAAAATAACAATTTACAAAAATACCATAATTTAAACATTATTTCATACATTATGTCAAAATCTTAAAAGCATCATCTACTTATGTGCAAAGAAGTCCTTAGTTGTATAAAAAGAGTGTTGGATGAGCCATTTTTAGGTGAGTTTTCATTATCATTGTTGATAACTCTCTAATCTCTTTAGATACCTTATTAAAAACTTTTATACACATTATGTAACAATTTTTTTGGAACAAAGCTGTCCTGCAGGCAGGCATTAACAGTCTAGTTGGGTCCCTTTTACCTATAATATGTTGAGAACCAAAGACTCTTTTACTGGAAATGAGGCATTCCATCTTAGTCCTCAAGGATGACAACGAATCTGCATTTTGATTCATTCTAATTGAAGATAAATGTAGATGTCTATGTGCCACAGCATCCACTTACTATCAGGTGGACTGTGTGCTTGTTTATCACCCTTATTCTATAAAAAAAGTCCCCTATGAGGCAATCTATGGGGGAAGCCTATGTTATATGAATTAATGAATAGTATAACTTCTTTTAAGAAGACAGCGACAGAGAAAAATTAAACAGAAAACGAGCAGAAGCGTCTTCCTGATAACACTCCAATAGTTAATAGAAAACTGCGATTGCCCACCCGTCAGCCAAGTGGGGGAGCTTTTAAAAAAAAAAACGTTACCCCCACACTAGGATTTTCTCCTGTATCGTGGAGGCAGTTTACAAACACAAATTGCACAAGGACAAACATTCAGACCCGGAACAATTATTTGTAGGCCATACAAATACTTGTTCCGTGCGGGATTCGAACCCGTGGCCCCCAGCGCAGCAATTAGAGCGCTCATTGCTAAGCCACTGCGCCACGGAGCCGTCGAACTGCAAATCAACCCCATAAGACAATCTATGGGGGAGGCCTATATTCAGTAGTGGGCTTTTTATGGTCTGTTATGTTGATGATGATGATGGAATCGATTTGTAATTGCGCATTCTCGGACGTATACAAATGGGTTAAACCATTTTGGAACATGAGGGATATATTATAGTTATGGCTCAAATTTTCTTTTAAAAACAACCACTTTATTTCATTAAGCATTTAACAATTTGCATAAGGTAGGGAGCGTCTTTTAAGTACTTAAGGCATTTGTGTCAGAGACGCCCGCTCTTCCATAGCCATAAAAAACGTTCTAGAAACATAAGATTACATATTGAATAAAACTACTTTTACGGATTATATCGCTTTTAATTAGCTTATTTACAGGATCCCAAGCAGGTGGTAGTACCACCTGCTTGGGATCCTGTAATTAATAAAATTAAAACTAAACCCAAGCATACCACTGCAAGACTTCAAGACACAGTTAGTTCATTCTGCGTAGATCGGACCAAAACTAATAATTAAAAAAGCTGAAGGCTCCGGATTAACTCTGACATCGGGACGTCAATCACCTCAGTCCCCCGTGACCATGGGTGCTGTAAAGCACCCGAAACGTCGGGAATTAATAAAAATAAGTTAATTAAACGCGATATAATCCGTAAAAGTAGTTTTATTCAATGTGTAGTGTTCGCGTAAATATAAGAAATCATTATAAGATTACATATTACGTTTTTTCCTCATTATTTTTTTCTTTGGCGTCGCTTATTACCGCACAATGGAAAACATGAAATATCGGTATATTTACGAGTACGAGTTCTACCGTGGCACCAGTGCTGCAGAAACAGCTCGAAGGATTAATAATGTGTACGGTGCTGGTGTCCCAACAGAAAGCATGGTACGTTTTTGGTTTCAACGTTTTCGTTCTGGAAATTTCGACCTTCAGAACCAACCCCGTGGACGGCCGGAGACCAAAGTGGAAAATGAAAAATTAAAGGCTATTGTGGAAGCGGATCCATCACAAAGCACTTCAGAGATAGCTGCAGGCTTCGGCGTAAGTGATAAAACTGTATTAATCCACTTGAAGCAAATCGGAAAAGTAAAAAAACTTGAACGATGGGTACCTCACGAATTGAGTGATTCGAACTTGCAAACACGCGTCGACTGCTGTGTTACTTTGCTCAACCGACAAAATAATGAAGGGATTTTAAATCGAATCATTACTTGTGATGAAAAGTGGATACTGTACGATAATCGGAAGCGCTCGTCGCAATAGCTGAACCCTGGAGACCCAGCCAAATCCTGCCCTAAACGAAAATTGAGTCAGAAAAAGTTACTTGTGAGTGTTTGGTGGACTAGCGCCGGTGTCGTTCACTACAGCTTTCTAAAATCTGGCCAAACGATTACTGCAGATATCTATTGTCAGCAACTGCAAACCATGAAGGAAGAACTAGCTGCTAAACAACCGAGATTGGTCAATCGCTCTAGGCCACTGCTGCTTAACGACAACGCAAGACCACACACTGCACAACAAACAACCAAGTTAGATGAGCTACAATTGGAATGTCTGCGATATCCACCGTACTCCCCGAACTTTGCTCCAACAGATTACCATTTTTTCCGGAATTTGGACATCTTCTTACAAGGAAAAAAATTCAACTCCGATGCAGCAGTCCAAACCGCCTTCAAAGAATTTATTGATTCTCGCCCCCATGGTTTTTTTTAGTAAAGGGATCAATGAACTACCTATGAGATGGCAAAAGTGCACAGATAACAACGGTGCATACTTTGATTAATTAAATATATTTTACAAAAAAAAAAAAAAACTTTATATTCCTCCCGTACAAAACACCAATTTCATATGTAAGGACCTAATACTTAGTACATCAGATTTTAAATATAGGCTCTCAAAATCCACCTGGAGGAAGCATTGAAGCATCGTAATAATATATTGAATTGGGAATTGTACCAGGAAGATCGTTACGTAATATAGTGATAAGTGAGACATAACTTGTAAGTTATTGGTTCGACCCTAATACAGAACTAACCACAGATTACTAATAATGTGTACTCCCTTTGACATTTCCCGTTTATATTTACCGCAATTTGTTATATCTAACAATATTGATTATTTAGCATATTTACCTACAATACATAGTATAAAACAAAGTCGCTTCCCACCGTCTGTACGCACGCTTAGATCTTTTAAACTACGCAATGAATTTTGATGCGGTTTTTATTATTAGACATATATATATTATAGGTTTATACGTATAATACATGCCTATTAAATATTAGATAATTCATCTGTCCGTGTGTATGTTACTGAACTCCTCCTAAACGGCTGGACCGGTTTTGATGAAAGTTGATTAGAGAATGGTTTAGATTCTCAATTGAACCCGGTAGGTGGCGTTGTTGTCGAGATCCAGAAATCAACCGTGCGAAGCCGGAGTGGATTGCTAGTTTAATATATTTTTCCATTGCTTATACGATGTAATGGCACCGCGTATCTTTTTGATTATTTAAGAATTTTCATAGTTAAAGAGTTTTAATTGATTTAAGTTAGTTCGCGTCCTAACCTCAACCAAGTAACATCTTGTAACCTCTCGCGTAATTTCGAGATTGCTACTATTTCAAAGTTTTTGTGTAGTTATTCATAGACAAGACAATAACTGTTTTAAGTTTATTAGATGTCGAAAATCATATTTTTAAAGTACCCAGTACCACGCCATCGAAAAAAATCATGCAAATACAAGCCTAATGTTTGCTGTCACGTGATGACGGTGATGACAGATACGACATCACAAAAATTATTTCACCCATTGCTCATTTCATGTACAATGACACACATAGCTTCTTATTATTATCACCCTATTACGCCCGATAAGTGGACAGTACATAATATGTTGACAACACCCGCAGATTGTTTTATAGAAGTAACGATTACAGACGAGCAGAGAATTCACCAGACGGTATGCAGATGGTGTGGCCTATAGACTGCGATATCTATCTTCGATTAAGTATCAAAATACAGATGCGTTGTCTCCCCTGAGGACTAAGATGAAATGCCTACATACCGGTATGTTAAAGATATGAAAGTGAAGGAAATAATATTTAGGAAATACAAAAGGATAATAGCAGGCAAAACGGTAGTTCGTTACTAATCGGCACAGGAACCGGACAAGCAGTTAACCTCACTCTTTTATTTTATTTACTTTATTGGAGACAAAACAGAAACAAAAGATATGAAAAAAAAAATCATACAAAGTAAAATAACCAATGGTAATTACAATTGTTCCCTACAAACTGTCTCACAGAGAATATACATATTTATATTATGAAGCAGATCGTAAGTGGTATCGTCTGCACAACAAGCAGGGTAACAAGTCTATACTTAAATAAAAAGAAAACAAACATCTGAAAACTAAAATGTACAACGCTAAATATCCTTAAATATCTAATTCATAATTGTTACTAATTTTTTTTAAATTGAGTTTTGAAGGCTGAACGGGAGATAAAGAACATATTCTGTGTACTGGTGCTCTTTGACCAATGTTGGTCCTGGTTTTTGGTATATGAAACAAATTTTTTGATCGTATGTTTTTGGGTGGCATTCGAATCCTTACCTCGGACAATAACTGTGAACACTTAATCTCACCAACACAGACATTCAAACTCACGAATATTTAATAATATGACGCGAGATCACAGGTGTATTCACAGATATGTTTCGTATATACAGCCGCGGTGCGCAGTATGTCCTCCATCCAATCGTCATTATAGGTGGGGAATTAGGATTGAAAAGGGCAGGCTAGGAAGTGGGAAGAAGTATGCAAGCATCAGTATGCAAAGTTTTGCAAAAATTCTTACTGTACACGGTATAAAGGGCCTCCGGTTATCGCCACTCGCCACAGCAGCATTAAGCTGCTGCTGCACGCTATTATTTTGTGTGAGCATGGTTCTTCTCAGGTCAACCAATCGTGCTGCAATCACACAGTTGCAGCGTGGCTCCACCACGTATATTATGGAATAAAACTTATTTCACGGATTTTATCGCGTTTATTTTTTTTTTTTATTTCCGACATTTCGTGCAATTTACAGCACCCATGGTCACAGAGAGAACTAAGGTGTTTGACGTCCTAATGTCATAGTAAACGAAGGCTACCTTCAACTTTTAAATATTAATTTCTAGTCCGATCTACGCACAACAAGTTAACAGTAAGTTGAAGTTTTGAAGTAGTATGCTAGGGTTTGGATTTAATTACTAATGACGGGATCCCAAGCAGGTGGTAGCACCCAGCCATGTTCTCTATTGAAATTAAGATGTTATTTTAATTTTAATAGTCTTGCAAATCATACATAGTAGGAATCGGTGTTTTTTGCGAGGATTTGTGGTCTATCAAATCTACTGTATACGCGAGGTTTTATGTATCTTTTTGTTTGCCCTATGTAAGAGAGCGCATTTACAATCAAACTTAGTTTTATTCCATGTATAATATTCGCGTAAATAGTATAAAAACGTTAAAATATTCAATTAAACTGATAACAAATTTGCCGTTACCAGGCAGTCAAATTTTGATACTAACACTAAAAATTTAAATCGAATAAAAGTAATATTTCTCCGTCCGTAGTCCTAGGACCGTGAGTCCTCCTGGAAAATTAGTTTCATTCATTCTGGATACGCTTATAAAAAGCTAATCTAAGGTCAAAAATTCATTTTTCTGTACCTTTTCGTATCGAATACAACGCAGGAGTAATATAAAAGGGGTTCGAAGGGTTCGTATTAGGACCGCCTTTATTAAAACGCTACGAAAGTGTAAATATATTCTGTAGGCGAAAAGCAATATATTTTTGTGACATAGATATATGTCTGAGTCAATAGTGGACGTAATTCTTATCGTATGTATATATCTAACGATAGTCAACATTAAACAAAAGGTTTTACAAGAACTAGAACAAAATTTTCATTTATATTCATATTATGATTTTTATAGAATAAGGGGGACAAGCGAGCACACAGGTCACCTGATGGTAAGTGGATGCTGTGGCTCATAGACATCTACATTTACCCTCGATTAGGAATCAAAATGCCGATGCGTTGTCATCTCTGAGGACTAAGATGGAATGCCTTATTTCCAGTAAAAAGGGTATCCGGTTTTCTACACTCACCATACGAAACACAGCAGCATTAAGTTGCTATTTTACGCTGGTATTCTGTGAGACCTTGGTCCTACCCCCGTCGAGCCGACCCTTTTGTACTAAAACCATATTATAGCAGCAGCGTGGCGCTACCTCGTATAAAAAATTATTAAAAATATACAGTCAATGGATGCAGGTGGCTTATGACCTTGCTTTGTGGCATTCCCTACGGAAGGCCTTTGTTCAGCAGAGGATCTGTAATGGGCCGTAAATATAATAATGATGATGCATATGCTCTCAGCTCTACGATTTGAGATCCCGATTCCGTTTAATAGAATTCCGTACCCAAATATTAACACGGCGCCCTATTAATTTCACCCATTTGTCGATGTGAATGCTTAGCGGTCCACCACTGTGCGATAAACTAGGAGTTTTCTTACACGCACGACTAGCTCTACTCTTCGAGGAGTTCTAATAGCATTTACTGAAGTACACCTTCAGGTCACTCTATCAAGTAATCAAGGTAAGGTCTCATCGTAACTAACAAAACGTGGCCAAACTCGGCACACCTACTTCTACTCTTCGAGAAGTTCAAGTAGCGTTCACCGAAGTATACCTTCAGGTCACTCTATTAAGTCCGTAGGTAAGGTCTCATCATAACTAACGAAACGAGGCCAAACTCGGCACACCTAGTTCTACTCTTCGAGGAGTTCCAGTAGCATTCACCGAAGTCATACCGGTGATTTTTCCAGACCGACACGACTTAATGACATTCAAGTAACGACCTTATTACTTTTCAAAGACCGGCATGGCACCTGCAATTTTCCTAGTGTTGAAGTAATTCGTGGATGGCGTTCGACACTTACCATCAGATGAGCTGCATGCTCGTTTGAACCCCATCTGTAAAAAAAAACTCTGTCCGTCCTTAAGTCAAGGTTCTCTACCTTGTAGACGAAATTAGTTACAGTCCTGTAATTTGGATATTTGGTATAGAATGTTAAACCAAACCGATTATTAAATTATAAGTTCAATAAATTTTTTATTTTGCCTATATTTGAAAAAAACCCCACGAAAATTTCTTATCCGTGAAAGTGGGGTGTCACTTTCTAGAGCTCATTGAGTTGAAAACAGTTATTTTTTATTTCTTGTATTTAGTCCCATGTTGGTCTGGGACTTTTTTTTTTACTTATTTTAAGCCAGTGCTTGACCACAATCTCACCTGGTGGTAAGTGGTGATGCAGCCCACTAAATCGCAGTCTTAGCGTAACAAAAGCCTATTCACTCTTGCCTTGAAGACGCCCAGATTGTATTCGAACGGAAAGATAGACGCCGGCAAATTATTCCACTCTTTGATGTACGCATTACAAAAAACGAAGCAAACCGTTTGGTTCTATTGCGTGGAATATCGACAACAAAGGGGTGAAGACCGGCCGACCGCCTGGTTGTCCGATGGTGGAAAGGGGAGGGAGGAATTAAAGCGTGTAATGCCTGCGCACACTCACCGAAATGCATCTTATAGAATATCGAGAGACTGGCTACTCTGCGCCTATGCTCGAGGCTGACAATATTGGTTTCAACCAAATCAAGGTCACCAATGAGCCTCTTAGCACGTGTTGTAACAAAAAATAATGCGCCAACTGATACTTGCCTAGCATGCCGTTTGACCTCGTGGTCGTAAATATGATTGATGATCATGAGGTCCAGGGATCGAATCCCGGGTCGGGCCATCAGTTATTGGGTTTTACTGTCAAGAAATTCTCAGTAGCAGCCCAAAGTTAGGAAGTTGGCGGTGTTTTACTCACTCGGGAAGCACGTAAAGCCGTTGGCCCTGCGCCTGATCTCTCTCCGGTCGTGTCGGTTTACCGTCCCATCGGACTATAAGAGTAAGGGAAAAGAGAGTGCCCTGTGTTTGCGCATACACTTGGGGACTATAATCCTGTCCTGCACAGATGGCTAGTCTCTGTTGAGACTGGCCACCGTGACCCAAATCGGTCTGGAGGAAATTATTAGCATGCCGTAAAGGGCAACTAATGAAAATTGGGCTTAGAATTGTGTGGGCGATGAGCTAGCCTGTCATTTTTTCTATCCAAACCCATATAGTTTTGCCTGAACGTGGTCCGAATGGCTCGTTGCTCTTTGGACTCTGCCTACTCCCTAGGGGAATACAGGCATGAATTACAAGCATGACGTATATAATGTATTTTTTATTTTCAAAAAGAAAGAAAGAGGAGAGGAGATTTTAGACCATTTTTGTGTTACGGGGTTCTCAAAAATCAAATTTAAATTTGTGTATAATTTGTACCATGTACTGTAATATAAAAAATAGTGATGTTGTTCGTTTTAATACAAGGTACAAGGCTAAACTAGTTCTTCCATTTAGAAAGAAGGCGACCTCTTATAAGAGCTATTACTCGATGGCAATAAAGGTGTTTAACAAACTGCCTAGCGACATAAAGTCATTGCCTCTTAATAAATTTAAAAGCAAACTTTTTATGTGGTTGGTGGACAAGGCTTTCTATAATATTAAGGAGTTTCTTAATAACAAATAAATTCACTTGATCATGAATGTAATGTTTGTAATGTATTATGATTTTATATATGACACTATAATAATAATACTAATTGTACCGTTTAAATAATAACTAATTTTAATTCAATTTAATTCCAATCAATCTAATGTTTGTAATGTTTTATGATTTTAAATATGACTACTATAATAATAATAATTGTACTGTTTAAATAATAACTAATTTTAATTCAATTGATCTTATACTTAAATATTTGCACGTCCTAACAGGACAAAACATGTTGATCTTTTATTTGATGTCACAACTTATTTACCGTGTTTTATGCAAATAAATCATTCTTATTCTTATAATAATATATGATTCAAAAGAAACAAAAATAATACAAGTTTATACTTGCAGGCGAGCTAGCAACCGCAGATTTTTTTTTTTTAGTTGTTAATCAGAAGACGCTGCTGCCCATCTCGTTTTTTTTTTCTTGTCACCTCTTACGATACCTACAAAACAATACCAGTGTCGTAAAATAGTACTTAAGAAAATGCTTATTGTAAAAAGCTATTATAATCTAAATAAATATTTTAACGATAAATTATAAATCAATTTTAATTAATGGTTTCTTATATTTACGCGAACACTACACATTGAATAAAACTATTTTTACGGATTTTATCGCGGTTAATTTTAATTAAACGCGATAAAATCCGTAAAAATAGTTTTATTCAATCAATTTTAATTATTTTGACAAAACTTTATTATTTCTATTTACTTATATTTTCATTAAAATATATAATCTTATTTACATGAATGAAAAATGACCAATAATTGAGATAAAATATTCATCATCATCATCATCATTACAGCCCATCACAAGTCCACTGCTGAACATAGGCCTCCCCTAAGAAATGCCACAAAGCACGGTCCTGTTTATAGACTGTGGTCCTGAGCCACCTGCATCCATTGACTTCCTGCATGTCTTACCAGGTCGTCACTCCATCTAGTGGGGGGGACGCCCCACACTTCGTCCGCCGATACGAGGCCGCCACTCTAGAACCTTTTTCCCCATCGGTAAAATATTCATAGACATTTAATTTTAAAATAAATGTGTGTGTATTATTTAGTTTGACGTTTTATAAATTAATTCATAATAATGTATAGATTATGTACTGTAAATATTGTAATTTAATTTAATTCTATATTAATTAACATTTATACTCCATCTTAATATGCTACGCCCGTACAGGATGTCACATGCTCTGTAAATATATTGTAACAACTTTATACTTTGTGACATGCAATAAATGAATTATGAATTATGAATTATTTGGTAGTGGATATTCTTACACCGAAAATACACAGTTCATTTAATCTACTCACGGAACCCTAATAGAGCGAAATCCGACTCGTACGTAATCGGTAGAATAACATTTTAATATATATCTCTCTAAAGAAATTGTCATATCGTCTCCAGACAAAATTGATTCGACGCTTTATTGCATATTGAATAACCAATCCAGTAGAATATAATAGAATAGAGACCATAGATTTAGTATTGAGACTTTTTATTTAATATAGATTATAAGAAGACTTATTGAAAGTCATTTAAGCTTTATTACTGGTCCGGAATAAGCCTCTGTCCTGGAAGGAATCAGAAAGAAACCCAGCGGGACTTTTTTGAATTATTCATTTACAATATAATATTTTATGCAATGAAAAATTTATAGAAACAGAATGGTAGCGATCACCTCACTCCCAGGGGTTATTATCAATCATGTACTCTTTTGTAGTATAATAAGCCTTGTTAAACAATTTTTGCTTAATAAAAATTTAAAGTTTTTGATACATAGGTCTGTATATTTTTGTTATAAGTACCTACCGTATATATCATATGCATTTCGTAAAAAGCTGTTATTTTGACATTACAAACAGACAGAAAAGCCACACTTGGCCATAATTTGTTTTAATAGGACCGCAGTGCTAGAGGTCTCGCACCCTTGACGCTTCTGACTCTTACCGGGTTTGGTACTTAAGGCACGAGTACTGGTGTACAGAGTACTGATATACCGCCATCTGTCGGAATGTGAGACCTTTCTGATAAACCCTACTATATTATTAACCCTACCATACTATTTTATTTATTTATAGCAGCCTATCAGAGTCCACTGCTCAAGGTCTCCTTATAGATTGCCTCATATACGAAAATAACCGGAGCTTTTTTTATATGA
Source organism: Parnassius orleans (assembly GCA_029286625.1). Taxonomy (NCBI): domain Eukaryota; kingdom Metazoa; phylum Arthropoda; class Insecta; order Lepidoptera; family Papilionidae; genus Parnassius; species Parnassius orleans. The sequence continues at coordinate 11,080 of JAGSMP010003165.1, forward strand.
GAGGCGACAAACGAGCATGCGGCTCACCTGATCGAAAGTGACCGCCGCCCATGAACAACTGTAACACCAGGGGAATTGCAGGTGCGTTGCCGGTCTTTTAAAAAAGAGGCGGCTCTTTTCTTAAAGGTTTTCTTTTTTTTTAGTTGTTATTAGGAGGATGCTGCTGCTCATCTCCTGACTTGTTTCCCTCTGCCGCCTCTTACAAAACCTACGGGACGGTATGGGGTTTTGAATATATTGAGGTACAGAATAGAACAGAACAGAAACTTTTTTATTCAATATAGATTATAAATAATACTTATTGAAAGTCACTCTTTTGTTTAATTACCACTGATTCGAAAAAAGCCTCTGTCCTCGGAAGAACCAGCAAGAAACCCAGCGGGACTTTTGTTTTTAAATAACAGCTTACAATCATGTATGCTACACAATTAACAACACAAAACAAATTAGAAATAGCTTGGTAGCGATCACCTCATCCCAGGGGTTATTATCATCCATAAATTCCTTAATATTATAATAACCCTTTTTATACAAACTTTGTTTAATAAAGTTTTTGAATTTTGAGCAGGTCAAATTTTGCATATTTTCTGGGATTTTGTTGTAAAAGCGTATACATCGCCCCAAGAATGAATTACTGACTCGATGGAGTCGAGTAACTGGTACTACTAGCTTGTGTCTGTTCCTAGTATTTACAGAATGAATATCACTTATTTTTGTAAAACTACTTTTATTTTTGTGTACGTACATTACATTTTCATAAAAGTATTGAGAGGCCAAAGTTAATATATTAATTTCCTTAAATTTTAAGGCTTTAAATCATAGATTGCTCTTATGGCCCTCTTCTGTAAAACAAATATAATTTCAGTGTCAGTTGCGTGTCCCCATAGTAAAATACCATACGACATTATGCTATGGAAATAGCTACAGTAAACAAGTCTAGCTGTTTGAACACTGGTAAGATTACTAATCTTTTTTACAGCATATGCTGCAGAACTAAGTCTTCTTGCTAGTATTGATATATGGGGGCTCCATTGAAGCTTCGCGTTTAGTGTGATTCCAAGAAAAATGATGGTATCTACAAGACTCAGTTCCTCCCCATTTAAAATCACATTAGTATTTAATTGTTTGACATTTGGAGTTATGAATTTTACACACAAATTCAAAACTCATCTATACAACATATAAATAAAATTGAAGCGTCTGTCTGTAATATCGAAATAATTGCCTTTTATTAAGCTGACGGGCTTATTTGCCTGCTTGGGTGTATTCAAGATATGAATAACCTTTTTTTTTAATTGTCTGTCTGTCAGTCCAGGCTAATCTTCCGAATGACAGGACTTGTTTGAAAAAAAAAACTTGACAAACAAATAGAGAGCCATGCCAGGAGTGATATATATATATATATATATATATATATATATATATATAATGCATAGATTATGTTTTTTTTTTTTTTATAGGATAGGGTGACAAACGAGCACACAGTCCACCTGATGGTAAGTGGTTGCTGTGACCCATAGACATCTACATCTATCCTCAATAAAGAATCAAAATGCAGATGCGTTGTCACCCGTGAGGACTAAGATGGAATGCCTCTTTTCCAGTAAAAAGGGTCTCCGGTTCTCTACACTCACCAAACGAAACACAGCAGCATTAAGCTGCTATTTTACGCTGGTATTCTGCGAGAGCGTGGTCCTTCCCCGGTCGAGCCGACCCATTCGTGCTACAACTATATATACTACTAATATAGCTGCAGCATGACTCTACCACGCATGTACTGTAAATATTGTAATTTAATTTAATTCTACATTAATTAACATTTAAGCTCCGTCTTAAAATGCTACGCCCGTACAGGGTGTCACATGCTCTCTAAATATATTGTAACAACTTTATACTTTGTGACATGCAATAAATGAATTATGAATTATGAAAAATTATAAAAATTGATAATATAAATGGTCTTTGGTAATTATCTTAAACCTAAATAACGCCACATTAAAAGATCCAGGTGAAGCCGGGGCGAATTCTAAATGTTTTCATACTAATTGTATAAAATAATATATTGAATAATTTTATTTAAAAAAGTGCTGCTGGGTTTCTTGCTGGTTCTTCCCAGGATAGAGGCTTTATCCGAACCAGTGACAAAAGTAAAAAATTACTTTCAATAAAAATTACATGTAATCTATATTTAATACAAATTATTCTATTCTACTCGCCGCCGTGTCGCCCATCTCCATCGGTTGGTTCGTTCTAAAGACTTCGTACGACAAAATTTTATTTACATGCACACACACACACACACACACACACACACACACACACACACACACACACACACACACACACACACACACACACACACACACACACACACACACACACACACACACACACACACACACACACACACACACACACAAACGCGCGCCCGGGCGATCAGCCGCGTATAGTTGGAAGTCGGAACGGCTTCCTAGGACCTCAAAACATGGAGATCTGATGAAAACTCGCATTCTCAAAATTGGACTTTATATTCCTACTTTAGAAAATCATTAATTTTCAATGCGGGAAGTTTAAAAGATATATAATAATAATATGTTCAATAACATTTTAAGTTATACTTGCCAAAGTTATTCAGTAGTAAACCTCCCTAACTTCATCTTACTTATGTAAATACTATTAAAAAAAATATAAAAATTGGAAATCATTTACCGCTGAAATTTTGTTCATGTAGAATCAATAAATTTATACATCAAAGTTAAGAAATCTATCTAATACTAAATAACCTGTAATAATAAATATCCAATTTACAATCATCCTATACAAATACTGAATGAAGGAGCCTATCAAAACCTTATAAAGTCGTAACATAAAATATTTTTCAATAAAGTAAGGTAACTGAAATCGATTAAATAAATTGTTAAAATTTATAATGAGAATTTTATTATTTCTAAAATAAATATGTTGTTTATTTGTTTTGAGATATTTCTTTCTATATATATTAAATAATTATATACAAAACTTCATAATCACCTGTAAAATCAGATTACTTTGAAATTGACGCT
>JAGSMP010003166.1:0-13095 GCA_029286625.1 Parnassius orleans
AAATATAAAAATTGGAAATCATTTACCGCTGAAATTTTGTTCATGTAGAATCAATAAATTTATACATCAAAGTTAAGAAATCTATCTAATACTAAATAACCTGTAATAATAAATATCCAATTTACAATCATCCTATACAAATACTGAATGAAGGAGCCTATCAAAACCTTATAAAGTCGTAACATAAAATATTTTTCAATAAAGTAAGGTAACTGAAATCGATTAAATAAATTGTTAAAATTTATAATGAGAATTTTATTATTTCTAAAATAAATATGTTGTTTATTTGTTTTGAGATATTTCTTTCTATATATATTAAATAATTATATACAAAACTTCATAATCACCTGTAAAATCAGATTACTTTGAAATTGACGCTCTTAAGACACCTATGGTATGAATTAGGTTCTATATTATACACGCCATCACACAATATAATATATTATACTGCCTATGTGGATACAAAATACTAGAGTAAATTAATATCTCTGGGAATGACAGCTAAAATCTATTTTATTTATTTATTTATTTATTTATTGCACCAACAAAGTACACACTATTACATGCAAAAAATACAGAAAAGAAAAGAAAAAGAACATACAAAGTGCTACTTCAATTATAGGCGCAAACAACATTCTCTTAAAGTCTCGTACATTAACTTACGTTGAGAAGCAATTTAATTTATTTATATTAAAATGTATGTTAATTATAAGGAAGTTATTATACAATTAATTAATTTATTAGTAATAACAACAAAATAATAAAATTTTATCAGTGCATTACATTTAACTGTGTCAAGAAGAACATATTATTTAAAAGTAATAAGTATAAAAACATCAATTAAAATTTAAACAAGTCGAAATGTCATTAAAATAAAATTTATATTATGATTCAAAATTAAAATTGAATGTAAAAATAAAATAACACTCACACATATTTTAATTTAAAATTACATAATAATCGAATTATTCTGTTATAACTTGAGCTGCAAAACTTTTAAATTGTGTTAAGGAGTTTGAAAAAATATCTAGCTGAGAAAATCCTTTTTCAGTTTCACTAGATATAGAGTTGTGAATGAGATTGTAACTCCTCATCGCTCTGTTTAATGGAGCATACTGACCCAGCTTTGACTTAGCTGAATTACTTTTAAAAGGAGGTTTTAAGTCTGTGTGGCTTTCTAGGTATAGCAATATTTACTGAGATAAAAGATCAGGGTGTCAAAATTTCCATTTATTAGCTTATACAGAAACATGACGTCAAGTAGTTTCTACGATGTTGGAGTGATTTGAGGCGAAAATGTAGTAGTCGATCGTTGTAGCTGGAGTTTCTTGGCTAAGTTGCAACTGTAAGACAAATACCATAAAATCGCTTTTGTACACTCTCTAAGCGTTTGATATATGTACCGTAGTGGATTCCATACAGTACTGCCATATTCTAACATACTACGTACTAGGCAGTTATATACCGTGATTTTTGTCATGGATTCCTAAATTTTTACAGTTTGAAGAACAAAGCCCAACATTCTAAGAGCCTTATTTATAATATTGTCAATATGAATGTTGAAGCGTAGTTTGCTGTCAATGATGACCTAGGTCTCGAATGTGGCCAACCTCTCTTAGCGCATTGATATGATAGAATCTGGTTAGTAAGTGTCTTTCTGCTGAATCGCACTACTTGGCATTTATCAGAATTCATGCTCATTCCGTTCTCAGCACCACATCGCTAAATTATTTAAATCCTCTGCAGTAATAATGCATCATCAGATGAATTAACTATTCTATATAATTTTAAGTCGTCGGCGAACATTGAGAATTTAGAGTGGAAAACATTTTCCAATGTCATTGATGAAAATGTTGAAAAATAAAGGACCTAAGTGAGACCCTTGAGGTACTCCGGATTTAGCAGTAAATGCTTTGGATTTATACCCCCCAGCCACAACTATTGATTGTCTATCTGAAAGGTATGATCTACACCAGTTTAAAACATACCTGCTATTCCGATGGAGGAAAGTTTGTGCAACAGTATCTCATGATTTACCCGGTCAAACGCCTTACTGAAATCGGTGTATATTGCATCGTATGATTTCCCGTGATCAACCCCCTCAACAAGGTCCTCGACGAATGAAACCAAGTTAGTTGCTGTGGAACGCGACTTTACGAAACCATGCTGTTGGGGTGCGATAAACTGTTTCAAGTGACATGAAATTATTGGGCACAAAAGGATTCAAAACTTTCGCAAATGTTGGAAGTATAGATATAGGCCTATAATTTTTACTGCACTCGTGTCACCTGTCTTGAATAAAGGTATTACAAGAGCACTTTTCCAATCTGTTGGGAATATGCCAGAACTTAAGGAGCTATTAATAATACTAAGTGGTGCAAGGGCTCCAGCACATCTTATGGCAAAAATAGAAGGTATTCCATCGGAGCCGGCACCTTAGTAGGGTCAAGTCTTTAAAACTCTGAAAACTTGGTCTCTAGTTACCGATATTGTAGTTAAGTAATTAGCACCTAGTGGCAAATTAGATTGCCCTGGGTGGTAATTTTTCAGTGTTGTGCCGAGGAAAACTGAGATGCAATAGATCGCAAATGCCTGTCCCCGATGAAGCGACCTTTGTGCCGAAAGACATTTGTGCAGGGTAAGAATTGGACCGACCTCTTTTATGTTTAATAAAGCTCCACATAAGTTTAGGGTTAGAAGATAACGATGACTCTAGGCGCTTTATGTATAATTTGTAGCTTATGTTGTGAAGTTTTGTACATCTATCCCTTAGTACTTTAAAGGTGATTAAATCTCGGGGGTTGCCATATTTGCGGTATTTATTTCGATATTTCAGTTTTCGTTGATTACCTTAACTAATGCAGTGGAAAACCACATTGGATATTTACCGGAGCGCGGTTTGTATTTTGGAACATGTTTGATTATGAGGAGCCCAAGGATTTTATAAAAATATGTCACCATGTCGTCAACGCTAGTACAGTTAGAATTCTTTTACCCATTGGATGTTGTTTAGTTCGCTTATTATCTTTTCATAGTCTGCTTTTGGAAGCGGTACCTGGCAACATCTTGGGACTTTAAGTTTTCTTTATGGTCAATTTCACAAAATTCGATGGGAGGATGCAGCGGTCAATTTTGGATAAAGGGTCAGCACTTTCACAAACGTGTGATTGTCAAAGAGCTCATTATTAGGTCCAGAATTCGATTTTTATGTTTAGGCATGAATTGTATTGTAATAAATTATTTAATGACATGAAATCCACTATCATATTGTTTAACAAACTATTTGTAGTTAAAGGCGTTAGTGCAAGAGTAGGCGTCTTATTCCAACAAAGACTGCTCAAATTAAAATCACCAAGAACAATAATATTAGAACTGAGCTTTGTAACATACAGTTGGTGTTTATAACAAAGTGTTCCAAAATATGCTTCTACAGGGGAGGAATATAAACGCATATATACAAATAATCAATTACACCTTCTTATCGAGTATTTCGATTTTAACCCAGATATCCTCACAGTCCGACTGACAATCATACATTCGGTAGGATATAAAACGCTTAGAGACAGCTATTAAAACTCCACCCCAGTTTATTACTGTGAAATCCACTACTTTCTGTCTCGTCTGTAAACTATATAACGCTCGTCAAATAATTCCGTGTCCGAAACACTACTATTTAGCCATGTCTCTGTAAAAACTATAACATCATAATTGCTGCACACAACCTTACTAAATAGCTCAATTGTTTTGGTTTTTAAGCCTCTTACATTCTGATAGAAACAGCTTAAGGGGCCCCTAAGTACAAACATATTCAAATTTAGCGGCATTATGACAACTTATTCAATAAAGCTATGTCTTTACATATATATCCTGACTGCTCATCCTTCCGCATGTATATCTTAGAATCCTCACCCAAACGAATTTATACCCAAGTTCTTTGGCTTTGGAACGTGTTGCAGCATGCAAGTGCTTGTTCTCGCGTAAGATGTTCTACTACATACAGCTGTTTTCTTAGTCCCACCAATGCCTAAGTGGCTGGTGTTCAACTTGTCATCTCGATTGTTTCTGTTGAACTTACTTGATGCAAAATTCATCGCGTAGTCGCGGGCTGTTGAATTTGACCAGTATCGAGCGGGGCGAGGACTAGAATTATTCATCTTAGCTAGTCGCGAGCAATAGTGAATTTGTGTGTCGTTGATTGGGCACTTGATTACTTTTCCAGCTGCATTACGGTATTTATCAAATTTTCCTGTTTATTCTCAGGGACGCATTGAATTTCCACGTTAGAAGAACGCGCCTGCTGGTCCAATTGGGAAGCGAGATGAAAGCGTTTCATTGGTAGTTTTCAGTAGCTCAGTCTCTGATTTTAAAACATCAATTATTTTCGCCTGCTCCACACAATCAGCCTTCACTTTCTCAAGTTCTACATTGAAGTGAGCTACCGACGCTTGAGAGAAGACATCGCAATGCGTACCTGTATTTCGTAGATTTTGTGAGTGAAATGAAATTGTAGTTCTTCCCGGATTATATCTCGTATGTTGTTGGCCGTTAAACAAGAACAACTACCTGTGCGTGACTTCGTTCGCTTCTGTAACAAACTCCGGCTGAGGTGATGTCGGGCGTTGCCAGTTTTGTTATGAACCGAGTGTTTGAATTATCGCCTTTGCGTTCTCTACTTTGACATTGCGCGCAGATCCACTTAGATTTTAACTCAACTGATAGCGCCTTATACTCAGTTAATGTATAATTCATGCAGGAATGATGGTAACCCGCCTTACATTGTGTGCAATATATTGAAGGAATGTTTGCTATTTCATTCAAACAGGCGTTACATTTATTTGATTCTGCCATTCTGATTATGTTAATACTATTTATAATTTTTATGAAATATTTCAAATTAAAATTCGAATTTTAAAAATATGTGTTGAAAAGAAATTGAAAATCAACTGTGTGTGTTGATTCGAATTCGCGTCCGGTGAAGCGGTCTTTGAAACTTACCCGTTGTACCACGGAGAGTTAAGTTTAGACGATGAAATTTGTCAAGCAATCCGACAATAGTGTTAAGCGTCGATTGTGCAACTTATATTGCCATATAGGTAATCCTCGCTAGTTGGTTATTAGACCAATCATAGCGACTTGAGGACCGATGATTCACCAACTAATTTACACCCACTGCACTGTTTTGTAGATAGAAAAGTAATTATTTAAGCACTTAAACACTGTATATCTTTTGTTTATTAGTGTTAACAGATCATTTATAGTAATGATAACTTATTAAATTGATTAAACGCTTATTAATTCAAAGATCTTAACAAAACGAATATTTATGTACGGAGCCTTAATTGATACGTCTGCTCGCGGAGACTTTCGCACAATCAATTTCTTTTCAATAATGAATGATGTTCACGTTTATGGAGCGTATATTGAACGCCAACCTCATGTCATACCTAGAGCAGAATGATCTCCTCAGTGACCGCCATTACGAGTTTCGCCGAAATCGATCAACTGGGGACCTTTAAGCGTATGCTACTCACAAATGGGGCGAGCCCTCGAGAACAGTGGTGAATTACTTGCTGTTTCTCTCGATGTTTCGAAGGCCTTTGACAGGGTTTGGCACGCTAGTCTATTGGGCAAGCTTTCAGCATACGGCTTATTTGTCTGGGTGTAGGACTTTCGGATGGACAATTCTCGAGTCGTCATCGATGGCTGCTCGTCCTACCTGTCGCGACAAACGCCGGAGTTCCTTTTGATCCTTTCTCCGCAACTCTCTTCCTGCTGTATAAATGATCTGCTCATTCCCGGTATCTATGGGTATAGCACAGTTATGGAGAGATACCAACCAAGTGCACGGGCCAGTCGGGATCAAATCCAGTCCGAAAGAGAGGCTACGGTTGAGCGTGTGAATCTCATACTACAGACAGTCAATGGGGTAATGCCAGTCTCGTGAGATTCAACGCCTCCAAAACACAAGCGTGTCTTTTCAACGCTAAATGGAGCCCGCTCACCCTGGCTCCTACTTTCCGGAATGTATCCTTGGAGTAAACTGACCGCCTTCAGTTTTTAGGGATTGAATTTTCTCCGAACCTCAACTATGGGCGGTTCATTGAGTCCAGAGCCAAAGCAGCCGCAAGGAAACTTGGTGTTCTTGCAAGGGTGTGGCGGTATCACGCCGGGCAGCTTTTATCTTATATAAAGCGCAAGTCCGGTCGTGCATGGAGTACTGCTGTCACATATGGGCTGGTGCTGCAAAATGCCACGTGGCAGCGTTGGACTCAGTAGAGAAACTCATTTGTGACCTTGGTTTGGTTGAAACCAATCTTGTCTGCCTCAAGCACAGGCGCAGAGTAGACAGACAGTCTCTCGGTATTCTATAGGATGCATTTCGGTGAGTGTGCGTAGGAATTTCACACTTTAATTCCTTCCTCTCCTTTCCACCATAGGACAACCAGGCGATTGGCAGGTCTCCACCACTTTGTTGTCAATATTCCACGCATTAGAACCAAACGGTTTGCTTCGTCTTTTGTAATGCGTACAGCAAAGGATTTGAATAATTTGACGGCGTCTATCTTTCCGTCCGAATACAATCTGGGCGTCTTCAAGGCAAGAGTGAATAGGCATTTGTCACGCTAAGACAGTGCGGTTTATGCGGCTACATCACCACTTACCACCAGGTGGTATTGTGGTCAATCACTGGCTTATAATAAGTAAAAAAAATGTATAATATATATTTGATCCTCTGACCGTTGTATTCAACTCCCATTGAAATTTTATCGTTTGCCATTGGAAACAGTAAAGAAAATCAAGTAAAATGTATTAGTGTCCTTCTTTGCTACTATAACAACACTTTATATTATATGAAAGAGCTACACATATATAACTAATCAGGCACTTTTGTTTCTGACATCATCATGGCAGAAAGGACAATGCCGCAAAATGTATAGCACCACGTACCAAACCTAAAGTTATAGCATCAAACTTGAGGATTATCTGTGGCAACCCCGGTGACAAGTTGTAAAATAATAGCTCACAACTATTTTTAATTAAAAATATTGTAAATTGATAATGTCCACCTCAATTTTGAGTTACAGTTGTTAAATACATATATTTGTGTTTGTAAAATAAGTAAAAGTCATAAGTATTCTAATTAAGTAGTGTTTAGTGTTTCAACTAAAAATAGAAAAACATAAAGATAGAAAAGTTGATATTGACATATTTTCAGATAATCTTTGGAAATTTTGACGTGATTTATTACATTTACATTTCTCAAATAATTGTTATTCACAGTAAAGATGTATTTATTTTTTTCTTACTAGTAATATAAAAGCTAAATTGTGATTAACTAATGATTGTATATTATAATTTATTAATGTTTTTATTTTTGTTATGTTTAACGTTTATAAAATTATTAATGAAAATAACAGTAGTAGATTATACATGATTTAAATTATTATATAATACTAAATTCTGATTTTATTTATTGATCTCTTCATTTTTGTATTCAATTTAATTCACTACATATGTATACTTGTGTCTATTTTTTATGAAATATGTGTAACACCTGTAATTAAGTCAACACTTAGATTTTATGATTTTTTTGTAAAAATATTATGCTTTTGTTGGTGTATATCTTGTTGGTGTTATATAAATAAAATAAATAAATGACAGCTGTAACGGACATCGTTTAAACTTTCTGTAAGCGTAATTCTTGTTATCCCCTTAATACTTTAAGATTTACTTTTTAAATAAGTGTTGTTTCGGATTTCATTTTGAATTAATTATTTACCTGGTAATTTAAGATCTGTAAATAGACCCACAGATCAAGATATTTGCTTACTCTGCTTCTTCGGTTTTCTTTGTTTCTTTGATATTTACACAATAGTAAATGAATACACGCAACGCCAAAACGCGCCAAATGGAGAACCAACTTCAAATGGCGCTTCAAGAACTTTAGGCGTCAAAGGAGCAGTGTGAGCTGTTACTTAAAGTAAGGGATGATAATGAAAAGGAAATAATAAATATAATTGCCAAAAATACTCGCTAAAAACTGATATGGTTTAGTTGCGTAAAGAATTTCAAAAGAAAGAGATCAGCTTCAGGGAACAGTCGATGAGTTTGACCGATGCAGCAAGGAATAAGAGGAATCCGTAGTGAATTGTAAATTTTGAAAAAAATTGTGAAAGAGTGAATTGTAGTTAAAATTAAGTGATGCTGATGAGCATATTGTGCAATTAAACAATACATTGAAGAATTGAAATAATCCTAAACTCAAAGTCTGTTCAATGAGCTCATAGAATGTGAATCTTCTAAAACATTGTAACCCTCCACAACAATCGATTTGACTAGTGATGATTTTGTCACATCAAGAACAGCAGAAAAGATTACTTTCAGGAAAATAAAATTAAATAAATACAAAAAAAAATATCAGGAAAGTTCAAAAATTAATATAAAAATTATATAAATGTATGTAAGGAAACGCAAGAATTAATTAATAAACTTAAATTATATTCAATTGATGTGGAAAATATGACAAACTGTTATGACACTCAAATAGAATGTTTGAATTCAGAAGTTTTATCACTTAAAAACTCCCTACAAATTATATCAAATAAATATTAATCGACCAGGATGAGATAAAAGAACACATATTATGAATAATCTTGTAAGGTCATGTAATATAATGAGGAGCGCTTTGACTCCTTAATAAAATATCAGAGTGAGTATCAGCGCCCATACCAGGTTCATCGGCGACAATATGTGTAAATAATAAAATAGTAATGGCTCGTTATTTTCACCTACACTCTATGACAGAACCATCTCAGAGATGAGAGGAGGCCTGTGTCCAGCAGGACGTTATAATAGGCTGTAACTTTAACTTTAACTTCTATGACAGTGCCATGACAAAGAATATAAATTAAAAAGTAAGTAATTTAAATATTAAAAAATATAAAGTTATTATGTATTGTGATGACATAGACAAAATTTTGGGCATGATGTTAAATAACCATTTATAAGGGCGGCTGATAAGTAATTATTGCATGCCTAGAGCATCTTTAGCATATAATGCATAAAGTTTTAGCCAGTAAGTTTTGTCTTAATAGCACATTAATAATTCTTGTTGGGACAAGAGGCAATGTTAACAAAAATCTATTATTAAAATATATTGATTACCTAAATACTTTAAATGAACATAAAATTATCTTGTTTTGCATTGCCATTCATACCTTCTTATTTTATTTTCCTGTGGCCAGGGTCCTACGGGCCTACGATTGAAATTTTTTAATGAATAATTTGTCATGTAATAATAATTTGAAATTTACATTTAATTGTAACAATTATAATAATAGAATTAATTTAATAAACATAAATAATTTAGTTAATACATTTTTGATAAGAGATAGGTATATTACTTATCCAAATATAATTTAAGACAGATAGCAAATGTGCTATCTTATTAATTATATATTAACTAAGCCCAGGACTTGACTTGGCTACTTCAGACGTCTGATTCTATTGAGCAGAATAATGACCTAATATGCAATTTGGAATCAGTTCCAAGTAATTTTAATTAGAAAATTAGATAATAGAGATAATCTCTAGCAGTTATAATAATTCAAAATTTTAAAAATGTAGCTTACATATCCTTAATATTTGTAATTGTATGATTCCACAAAATAATAATAAAAATTGTTTACACCTGGTGCATCAATATATACAAGGCATGATAGGCAAAGAGTAAGAAATTGAATTGTTTTTAAATAACAACAACATTCATATTTAATGTATTACTAAACATTGGTTAAAAGCTTTTAACTTGATGTTTAACTTCAGTAATCACCAGGTGGTCAGTTTTTTCAATAGAGAAACGGTTTTAAGAGATGGCTCCCATAGACTTAGATTATACTAGCGTATAGACGACCTGACAGCCCGAAAACGCGTGACTAAATTTAAATAGTAAAGTAAAAAAACATACTATCGAAAAGCGGTAAAAAGATTTAAAAAAAATTTATTTAAGATTTTTATTTTAAAAGAAGAATAACTTAAAACTAACTGAATTTTTACCATGATAGTTCTAAAACACATAATTAAAAAATATTCATATAACATGTTCATGGGAATAAGTTGAACCTACCTGCCTTTTATTAGATTTTAATTCAAATGTATAAAATCCCAGGTGACTCTACCGACTCTATAAACTTTTAAAAAAAAAACTCCCCAATAATCAGATCGGAAAGTAGTATTTTCGAGCTAAGATCTTTGGAGAAAAATATTTACAGCTATTGCATTGTACTTTTAATATAAATAGGTAGATACTTAACTAAGTATATACCTATTTATATTTTATATATTTTACAAAATGTTTTGATGGGGAAATAAAAAATGGGTACACGGAGTACATAATGGCTCCTTAATTTTTCATATATATTACTTTTGATAATTACAAACATTTAATAATTAACAATTAAATACATTATAGAAGTTTATTTTAACATTCGACTTAAATATCAATGTAAACTTAATAATTTATGAAAGAAAACTTGTAGGAATCAGTTAAATAAGATTGCTCTGTTTAAAGGGCAATATGTTTATGAGGCTTCATCATGCTTCATGTTTATATTCTTTCATCTGTCCCTGAAAAGCATAAAGTAATAATAAACTTATTATCATTTTAGCTGCATGAATTTTAAAAACATAATGATCTTAACAGAATAAAGTGCACCAAGTGTCTGAGGATACAGATCCACTCTTTATTCTCTCAATCTCGTTATGTTAAAAAAAATGGTCACTCATTCATGGATTGACCGCGGCAAGTGCAACTTAATCTCGCAGATCTATTGATTCGCGCAGCTATTACTTTACCACGAGTTCCTCTTCTCTACAACTAACGCTGTAGGCGATGAACCACGCTATTTAAACCTTCAGCACAATGTCGTCGGCCATCAAGCATGAATGGGGCATCGAGCGTTGTGAGTATCAAATACTATGGAATTTATACTATCCTGGCAGATTGAACCGCGCATCTCATGCGCGGGCGTCTAGTGGCGCTTCAAAAGCATTACTAAATATCTATACCTAACTACGCTAAAAGTTTTATCATTGTGACTTGTGAATATAATCCAAAGCTCCGCTCAACCCCTTGGGGAAAATAGCGTGATGCTATGAATATTCTACTAGTGTGACCGTGAGGCTGTGCGGTTGGTTAAGTAAGGTTATACATTTTTTGTTTGGTTGATAAATAGATACTTAGTTGGGTAATGGTAAATATTATATAATACCCATTATAATAAATTGTAATGGGTAATGTATAAAATCTGTCTCTATTTTTATCTAAAGTTTTTGAAGCCTTATTATAACAATATTATACTTACTGGTACAAATAATGTAGAAATGGCCTTTTATAAAATTGTTTTTATTCTATTTTCTATCAAGAAAATGATGATTTTGATTACCAATCCGTCCAATTAACCATAACCATTTTTTATAATTATAGAATCCGGAGGGAATCTGTTTGACAAACGGCAAAATAAAATTAATTTTTAAAACGCAAACCGAGGATTTATTTTCTTGTTGTGTGGGAAAGACTATCGAGTCATTATAAACATTCCAGATAAATATCGACATTAATTTTGATATAGTTGAGTCGATCCCTAACGTACATGTAAAATATTTTGTATAAAAATGTATGTACCAAATTCATGCAAATTATCAACAAAGTGACTTTTTTCTTTGCAGAATATCAAAATTAAAAAAATAATTGAAACGTTCTATATTTTAAACAGTATATAACATACATTTTAACAAAAAAGTTAACGCTTCATAACATTGACGACGTCTTGAGAATTTACCTGTGAAGTGGGCAATTATCAGGATTATTTTCTATGATTAACACCACAGTCACTCACAGAACAAGTAACCATTTTGGAAAAAAGTTACTTACTAAAATTAACCACTATAACACCGTAAAAATTACAAAATATCTAGGAGCTTATTTCATGCGTCATTTAAAGTAGGTTACAGAGTCATGAGAATTTTCTTCTCCCTTGCACACTATGTCGGTCTATACGCCATTATATTCTAAGTCTATGGTGGCTCCTTAATTTTAGCTAGTAAATTATTATCATATAAAGAACGTAAGGATATTGTGAGCCTCTCTGTTGAGCGAAATGTAGAAATGGCATGTGTTGAGTTTGAGCACCTCATTGTTGTGGTGGTCTACAGACCCCTATGTTCTACTAGCGGGTCTAATTGTGAATCTAAACCATCTAGGGATCTACTCAAACACACACAAAAATTTCATCAGAATCGGTTGAGCCAGTTTCGATTTTAGCGAGACTAACGGACAGCAATTGATGTTTATATATAGAGATTAAATTCACGCTTGACTTGAAGACATGAACCTTTTAATCGGAAGGAAAGACATATGATACTTTGAAAAAAAATATGGAGGAAGTTTTTGTTAAGCTTAGTAAACAGAATAAATCTTTTGTAATATGTGGAGACTTTAATATCAATCTCCTAGAAGCTTCCTCCACCAATAATAAATTAAGATCATTGTTTAAGTCATATGGTATTTTTAATTTATTTTTGGTGCCAACGCGTATTAATGAATCTAGTGTAACATGTATATATAATATTTTTACAAATTTTTCATATAAATTACATAATATTGAATTTGATATATTGGATGGGAAAACCAGAGAACATGCTTCAGTGGCTGTTTATGAGAAATATCAAATTTAGTCCCGTAACTTACAACGACTTGTATCCACTTCATCCCATAAACGTAATAACGCCGTACATACTGAATATCACCAATTTTATCCCCGCGTTAAAAATCTTTCCGATGTCCAGTTTCCAAGGGATGAGTTGTCCCTTTTACATAAAGGCCTAAAGTATAATTTAACACCTTCGGTCTCCCAAAAATCGTTAAAGACTGTGCCTTTGACGCGGGGATGGCCGTTATGATCGGAAAGAAAGATAATATCGTTAAAAGTTTGGTAGCTAAAGAAATTCGGGCTGTACCCGCATCTTCCCATTACAATCCTGATTTCCCTATTTATAAGTCACTAAAGCAGAGAATAAAGGACAATAACCTCATTG
>JAGSMP010003167.1:0-108261 GCA_029286625.1 Parnassius orleans
ATAATATTGAATTTGATATATTGGATGGGAAAACCAGAGAACATGCTTCAGTGGCTGTTTATGAGAAATATCAAATTTAGTCCCGTAACTTACAACGACTTGTATCCACTTCATCCCATAAACGTAATAACGCCGTACATACTGAATATCACCAATTTTATCCCCGCGTTAAAAATCTTTCCGATGTCCAGTTTCCAAGGGATGAGTTGTCCCTTTTACATAAAGGCCTAAAGTATAATTTAACACCTTCGGTCTCCCAAAAATCGTTAAAGACTGTGCCTTTGACGCGGGGATGGCCGTTATGATCGGAAAGAAAGATAATATCGTTAAAAGTTTGGTAGCTAAAGAAATTCGGGCTGTACCCGCATCTTCCCATTACAATCCTGATTTCCCTATTTATAAGTCACTAAAGCAGAGAATAAAGGACAATAACCTCATTGTTACTAAAGCCGACAAAGGCAATACTTTTGTCATTATGAAGAATAGGGGGTACACAGCCAGAAGGTTAACGATGTTATTCAAGGAGATGACTGAGTTATTGGAGTCTGACCCAACCAAAAAGTTTACTTCGGATATTAAAGTATGTATACAACAGTCATCATATGTAATGATTTCTTATATTTACGCGAACACTACACATTTAAATAAAACTAGTTTTACGGATTTTATCGCGTATATTAACTTATTTTATATTCCCGACGTTTCGAGTACTTTACAGCACCCATGGTCACGGGGGGACTGAAGTATTTGACGTCCCAATGTCATAGTTAACCACGGTTACCTCCAGATTAAAAATTATTAATTTTTGTTCCGATCTACCCAGTATGAACTTACAGTATCTTGAAGTCTTGCAGTTGTATGCTTGGGTTGGGATTTAATTTTATTAATTATAGGATCCCAAGCAGATGGTAGCACCCAACCATCTTCTATATTGAAATTAGGATGTTTTTTGATTTCAATAGCCTCGCGAATCATCCTTGGAAGGAATCGGTGTTCTTTAGCGAGGATTTGTGGTCTATCAAATCTAATGTAGTGACGGGGCGATCCTGTACATGTTCACAGACTGCAGACTTCCCGAGCGTCGATTCTTCACATCAGCTATGTGTTCTTTAACGCGGGTTTTTATTGATCTTTTTGTTTGTCCTATAAGAGAGACCACATTCACAATCAAGCTTGTACACTCCTGCATCTTGCAGAGGGACATTACACTTAACTGATGGTAAAAACTGACTAATCTTCTTCAGCGGCTTGAAGTATGTTTTAATAGAAGCACGCTTCAGGATGTAGCCAATCTTGTCAGTGACACCTCTGACATATGGCAGTACAGCAGGCACTCGCTCGACTGTGGCCGGCTTCACTCGTTCACTGTGACGTAGGCGCGGGACCCGAAGCTTATTGTCGTGCAAAACTTGCTTGACGTGTTGGACCTCGGCGGCCAGGTGTTTACTGTCACAGATCCCTCGTGCTCTCTGAAACAAAGATTTACCCACGGTAGCTAACTGTGAAGGATGGTGATGAGAGTCACCGTTTAAATATCTATCTGTATGGGTCTTTTTTCTATACACAGTGTGGCTCAAGGTGTTATCAGGATTCCGAATTACTAACACATCTAGAAAAGCTAAAGAGTTGTTTGCCTCTAACTCCATTGTGAATTAAATTTTAGAATTTATGGAGTTAAGATGGTCTAAAAATGCAGTTACTTTATCTAAAGGTAGAATTGTGAAAGTGTCGTCTACGTACCGCTTGTAGAATCTTGGATTTACGGGAGAAGTAAGTAGGGCTTTCTCCTCAAAGTCTTCCATGAATATATCGGCGACAATGGGAGATACAGGTGAGCCCATCGGCACTCCATCTACTTGCTTGTAGAACTCCTCCTTCCACAATAGGTAGCCAGATGTAAGGCATTGTCTAAGTAATGCTGCATATTCTATGGGCATGTTGTTTTCCTCCAGCAAGCGCTGTTGCTGACTCTGTTTCCGATGTGGTGCTACAGGGAATGGAACTATTTATTCCATCATGTACCCATCGGAAGCAGATCTCAGCCTTCGTTTGGTCGCTCCTGTAAGACTGCATTATGCAGTAAGCAGGAGTGTTATCAGGCCTGGGCTGAGGCTTCGGCGGCTCGGGATGCTTAAAAAGCATGCCTAAAAAGAAGTATAACTTCACCTCCTGGTCCTTCAAAAGAGTTATTGCCAGGGCAAAGTCAGAGCACATGGGCAGAATTGGCGAGAAACTAGTTCGCCTTCCTTCATGAACCCTTGCATTCTGGTCTCTCTCCTAGGCTGTCCAAGGGAATTTCTGTAAGCCATCACTACCATCTCTGCACAGGGAGGACGACTCACTGGCCCACGCTGCAAAAGAGAAAGCCGACTTTTTAGGCTCCCTTTTTGCATCCAACTCGACTATTGATGACGGGGGAACACTCTGCCGACCATCCCGCGGTGTGAGTGCTCCATGCCGGATGTGCGGTTCTCACAGCGCTCGGTTCGCAAAGCACTCTTCTTCCTGGACATCCACAAGTCGAGTGGGCCTGACGGAATCCCCCAAATTGTGCTGAGGACGTGCGCTCCAGAGTTGGCACCGGTTCTTACGCATCATTTTCAGTACTCCTATTCCCTAGGCGTTCTCCCAAATTCATAGAAAAAGGTAACCGCTCTGATCCGTTCAATTACAGGCCTATCGCCATCACCTCCTTGTTCTCGAAAATAATGGAGCCCATTATTAACTGCCAGCTCATGCGGTACCTTGAGGAGCACCAGCTGATTAGTGACTGCCAGTACGGTTTCCGTCGGGGTCGCTCAGCTGGTGATCTTCTTGTTTACCTAACACATAGATGGGTGCAGGTGATCGAGTCCAAGGGGGAGGCATTGGCCGTTAGTTTGGACATAGCGAAGGCCTTCGATCGGGTCTGGCACAAAGCGCTTCTTTCGAAGCTTCCTTCCTTTGGGATTCTCGAGAAATTGTGCAATTGGATCACCAGTTTTTTGGCTGATCGGAGCATCAAGGTCGTAGTAGACGGTGCATGCTCCGACTACAAGCCTATTAACGCTGGTATTCCACTAGGCTGCGTGGTATCACCAACGTTGTTTCTTCTGCATATCATTGATATGTTGCAAACCGGTAACATTCATTGCTATGCGGATGACAGCACTGGTGATGCTCTATACACTGGCCGTGCCAGTATTTCCCGGGAAAATGTCGCCGAGTACCGGAACAAACTTGTGTCTGAAGTCGAGACTTTGTTAAACAAAGTCTCGGATTGGGGCGACTGAATCTAGTCCAGTTCAATCCCCAGAAGACACAAGTTTACGCGTTTACCGCTAAAAGAAACCCGTTGTCGTATCTCCTTAGTTTCAAGGCACTCCCCTTGTTGCATCAGCCAGTATCGGAATCCTCGGCGTCGACATATCGAGTGACGTGCAGTTTCGTGGTCACTTCGAAGAGAAGGCCAAATTGGCCTCTAAAAAGCTTGGCGTGCTGAGCAGAGCGGGACAGTATTTCATGCCGGCACACCGCCTGCAACTTTACAAGGCGCAGGTTCGGCCTCACATGGAATACTGTTCCCATCTCTGGGCAGGGGCTCCCCAGTGCCAGCTCCACATGACCGCATCCAGCGCAAAGCGGCTCGAGTCGCCGACGACTGAGATCTTTCCGATCGGCTTGACTCACTGGCACTGCGTAGAGATGATGCATCTCTTTGCGTATTTTATCGCATGTACCACGGGGAGTGCTCTGAGGAATTGTTCGGACTAATTCCAGCAGTTCAATTTCACCATCACACATCGCGACAAAACTCCCGATACCATCCATACCATCTGGATGATTGGCGGTCCACCACTGTGCGATTTAGAAGATGTTTTCTTCCTCGCACAACTTCCTTGTGGAATAGATTACCACCAGCGATTTTTCCGGACCGATACGACTTAGTGACCTTCAAGAAAAGAGTCTACTCCTATTTAAAAGGCTGGCAACGCATCTGCAATTCCCCTGGTTCCCCTGGTGTTGCAGTAGTTCATGGGCGGCGGTAGTCACTTACCATCAGGTGAATCGCATGCTCGTTTGCCCCCTCTCCTATAAAAAAATAAAATGAATTTAAGCTTGAATTGGAACAAGATTGTTCCCTTATTTTCCTCGACTTAACAATAACAATAAAAGAGTCGTTGCATGTTTTCCAAATTTACTAAAAGCCAACTCATACCGACACGGTTATCGCCGCGTCATCGTGTCATCCTTGGTAACATAAATTAGCCGCTTTTTATTGTTATATTAATAGTTTGTTTACTGTCCCATTAAGTAAAGAAAATTATTTAAAAGATCTTAACGTAATTTATCAAATTGCGGTCTCTAATGGTTTTTCAAAAAATCTCATTAACTTAATCAAGTAACTTCAATTTCGTTTAAAACATTAAAGTGACAAAACTTACGTTAATAGAATCAGGCGTTACTTTGCGGAAATCCATTATATTAAAGTTGGAAAAACTTACTTTGCCAATATCCGCTCAATAATATAAAATGATGCGTCTTACCTAGTTTGAAGAGCACCTTCCGCCCTCCCTCTATTGCGTGCACTATCCTCGTCACCACTAATCCCAGCACCACTACTCCCACCACCACTACACTAGGAAAGACACACCACCGACGACAATACGACACGTGTTTCGCTTCTACACGAGGCATCTTCAGGTGTAGTAGACTCTACGGTAGCTGAACGCTAAGTGAGCGGCGAGCCAAAAACAGTTGCTATTTATAAGACTCGTCAATGCAACCGCTCCCCACTTTAGTAGTGAGCGACCACGTCATGCGATAAAACATGCGACCAATCACCACCTGACGTACACAGCCGCCTGCTATTAAATTAATAACAAGCCGCTGCGAAACGCCCGCCTACCTTCCAACCACGCAAACAATCGCTAATCACCGTGAAGGTGACGAACGACCATATTGCGAGGCTGTCCGTTATTGGAGAGCAGGTTTAAAGATGTTTAAGAGAGGCGAGTAAGAAACATTTGTTTGTTCATTCAGCAGTGCAACATTACTATTTTTATTTTTTAATATCTCCAACTGTTCCAGCACACACAGTCGCAGCCCTTTATTACAAGTATGTAAGACTTTAAAGGAGTGGTCTTTGGTTAGGTTGTGTCCAGTGTCCAAGAGATGTTTAGCGAAATGGAATTTATCGGGATTGCAATTCCTGTACGCGGCTAAATGCTCTTTGTAACATGTCTCGAAGTTGCGACCAGTCTGACCCACGTAAACGGCGTGGCATTCGTCACAAACAAGTTTATAAACACCCGACTTTTAAGGAATATCTAACTTATCTTTATTACTACAGATATTCCTAAGAGAATTGTTTGTTTTGAACGCAACGTAAACGCCGCTCTGGCATAGAGTATTAGCTATTTTTTCAGATATGGACCCTAAGTAGGTCAAACTGCTCACATATTGACGAACACTTTGAGGTTAAACCACGTACAGAGAATTGCTAACGGCATGCTTTTCTTTCTTTTTAATTAAAATGTTAATGAAATTTTTTGAAAAACCATTAGAGACCGCAATTTGATAAGTTACGTTAAGCTCTTTTAAATAATTTTCGTTACTTAATGGGACAGTAAACAAACGATTAATATAACAATAAAAAGCGGTTAATTTATGTTGCCAGGGATGACACGATGACGCGGGGATGACCGTGTCGATATGAGTCGGCTTTCGGTAAATTTGGAAAACATGCAACGACTCCTTTCTCGTTATTGTTAAGTCGAGGAAATTAAGGGAACAATCTTGTTCCAATTCAAGCTTAAATTTAATTTTATCGTGGACTCTATTTCTTTTATTAAGGAAAACATCTAGTTGTCTCCTTGTACCAGTCCAGCAAATAATTATGTCATCTTTATATCTATAATAGTATAAGATATTTTGATTAACAACTATATGTTGTTTTTCGAAATTATCCATGAAAATGTCCGCCATAAGAGGACTTAGAGAGGAGCCCATAGCTAACCCTTCTTTTTGTAGATAGAAACGGTTATTAAACCGAAAATAGTTTTGTTTCATACAGAGAGAGGTTAAATTAAGAATATCATTTGTTTCCCCGGGATGTAAACGACGTTTATTTAAGAGATCTGCGAGTATACGCAAGCAGTCAGGGGATGGGACATTTGTGAAAAGACTCCCATTTCGCTAAATATCTCTTGGACACTGGACACAACCTAACCAACGACCACTTCTTTAAAGTCTTACATACTTGTAATAAAGGGCTGCGACTGTGTGTGTTGGAACAGTTGGAGATATTGAAAAATAAAAATAGTAATGTTGCACTGCTGAATGAACAAACAAATGTTTCTTACTCGCCTCTCTTAAACATCTTTAAACCTGCTCTCCAATAACGGACAGCCTCGCAATATGGTCGTTCGTCACCTTCACGGTGATTAGCGATTGGTTGCGTGGTTGGAGGGTAGGCGGGCGTTTCGCAGCGGCTTGTTATTAATTTAATAGCAGGCGGCTGTGTACGTCAGGTGGTGATTGGTCGCATGTTTTATCGCATGACGTGGTCGCTCACTACTAAAGTGGGGAGCGGTTGCATTGACGAGTCTTATAAATAGCAACTGTTTTTGGCTCGCCGCTCACTTAGCGTTCAGCCACCGTAGAGTCTACTACACCTGAAGATGCCTCGTGTAGAAGCGAAACACGTGTCGTATTGTCGTCGGTGGTGTGTCTTTCCTAGTGTAGTGGTGGTGGGATTAGTGGTGCTGGGATTAGTGGTGACGGGAATAGTGCACGCAATTGAGGGAGGGCGGGAGGTGCTCTTCAAACTAGGTAAGATACATCATTTTATTTTATTGAGCGGATATTGGCAAAGTAAGTTTTTCCAACTTTAAACTTACGTTCACATGATGGTGACCACTGTAACCCATACCGTTACAGCTTATTTAAAGTCCACTGCTAAACATAACTGCTCGACCGGGGAAGAAACACGCTCTCACAGAATACCAGCGTAAAATAGCAGCTTAATGCTGCTGTGTTTCATATGGTGAGTGTAGAGAAATGGAGACCCTTTTTACTGAAAACGAGGTATTCCATCTTAGTCTTCAGGGGTGACAACGCATCTGCATTTAGATTCTTAATCGAGGATAAATGTAGATGTCTTTGTGCCACAGCATCTACTTACCTTAGGTGGACTGTAGACTCGTATGTTTTAAAAAAATATGCCTCCCCCATAAATTGCGTTATGGGGTGATATTTGCCTGGGGATGAGTCGCTTGCGTCCGTAGGCTTTGACCACCTAACCCTAGGCCCACCCTACACGTGTCCCCCGGGTGGTGCTAAACGAGCGACAAAGCCGAAAGTATAGACTCGGCTCCTCGCCGTATGGTAGCGGCGTAAAAGCTACCAACCCTTAGTTCGCACCATGAGCCAGCAATTAAAAGAAATGGCCCCGAGTTCCCGGCGCCCCTTTAATGGGGCAGGGGTGCGAAGAATCTCCGGGAGGAAAACCGACGACGAGATTCGGTACCCATCACGTTCTGTCTCCCGGAGGGGCGAAAAGTGGATTGCGGAGGCCCGTCTGGCTACGCTGAATGTGTGTGGAGCAATGAATGATAACATGGATGAAGTATGCGAAATGATGAACGATAGAGGAATAGATGTGTTATGTGTAAATGAGACGAAACGAAAGGGAAAGGATGCCACTGCACATGGCATGTATACCGCTTACTGGCCTGGTGTAGACGAGATCGAGCAGGCATGCTAGGGAGTCGGTGTCATCCTTTCAGAAAGAATGGGTCAATGTGTGAAAAAGTATGAATGTGTAAGCCCAAGGCTGCTATGGATACGAATGAAAGTGGGCTTAAAGAAGTTGTTTGTGCTAGGGGTGTACGCCCCAGATATGTCTAAGCCCACTTATATCCGAGAGCAGTTTTGGGACATGGTAAGGATGGTGTTGATGAAATGTAAGGTAAATGAAAATATTATTATTTTAGGAGATTTTAATGGAAGGGTTGGGGTGAAGAGGTCTGGTTATGAAATGATATTAGGAACGTTTGGCGATGAAAGTATAAATGAGAATGGTGAAGACCTCCTCACCGTATGTGTGGAAAAGAATCTTTTTGTGACGAACACTTTCTTTCGCCATAAGAGGTTT
Organism: Parnassius orleans; assembly: GCA_029286625.1. Lineage (NCBI taxonomy): Eukaryota > Metazoa > Arthropoda > Insecta > Lepidoptera > Papilionidae > Parnassius > Parnassius orleans. The sequence goes on from JAGSMP010003167.1 coordinate 8,138, forward strand.
CACATTTATACATGGGAAAAAGGTGATGATAGAAACATGATAGATTTCATAACTGTGGATGAAAGAATGAGGAGCGCAGTGGAGATACAAGGGTTTACCGGGGGTCCAACGTAGGGACGGATCATTACTTGGTCTTATGCCGAATTAATGGTCTATTCTAGCGTTGGCGGCATCGGACATCTGTGTCTACCACTGCGTTACAGCGTATAAGAATAGAGAGGTTACAAGATGAAGGTGTAAAAGAGAAGTTCAAATGTAGACTGAGAGAAAATATAAGTGGTATGGATGAATTGTGTATGAATGATTTAGGCTTCGAGACTGTGTGGTATAATGTCAAGAAAGGTTTGGTGGATGCAGCCACCGAAGTATGTGGTGTAACTAAGAGAACGATTGAAAGGAAAAATAATACGTTGTGGTGGGATGATGAGGTACGGATGGAAGTTGAAGCAAAGAAGAGAGCATGGCTAGATTTACTAGCAACAAAAGCAAGGTAATTCTAGCGGTATGATTGATGAGATTGAAAGAAAAAAGGTAGACTTTAGATGTATAAATAAGAGAGTAAAAGAAGTTGTTGAAAGGAAAAAGCAAGAAAGAACGTTAAAGACAGTTTTAACGACATTTGATTTTAGTAATTGCATTGAAACTCTAAACAAAGGCGAAACATCGAAATATAATGAATGCAAAAATAAACAAATAGAAAAATATCAAAAATTAACTATCAAATCAAATGCCAAACATCCATGGCAACGTAGAAACGAAACTCAACAACCGTTGACCACAGACGCAAACAATAAACAACGCACGATCTATAATCTGTCAAAACAAACACTGGACGAACCTACAATAAAAGTATTGTCGCAGGGCTTGAATTTTGCAATAGCACCGCAAAAAATCCCGAACGAAGAAATTATTTGTAGCGTTGAGGATTGTCTGTTTAAGAATAATATTGGTAAGGAGGATTTAGAGGCCATACGTCAAGACATTTCGTCTTTGTTACGTTGAAGTTCAGCGCCGAAACTAAATCTTCCCAAAAACGAGTTTAAAGCGTTGTACAACTTACGTAACAGACCAGAGCTCACGATTCTCCGCGCGGATAAAGGAAATGCTATGGTAGTAATGGACACGTCAGAGTATAATTTCAAAATACAACAACTTTTATCGGACGAAAGTACATACAAAAAGGTCAAAATAGACCCTACAACTAATACACTTAAAACAACTACTGATTTAATAAAGAAATACTCCGAAAAATTAGATCTCGACTTGAATTCGACAATACCATTATGTGCCAAACCACCGAGGTTGTATGGGTTAACGAAAATACACAAACCAAACGCTCCACTACGTCCCATAGTGAGCCAGATCAATTCACCAACTTTTAAGTTGGCTCAACACTTGGCAAAAATACTATCACCACTGAGAGGACATACCAGAGCACACACAAAGGATTCATAAAATTTTGTTAGTGAGATAAAAGACTTACATCTCGCTGACAATGAAACTATGGTCAGTTTTGATGTTCAGTCACTATTCACACGCTTACCTATTGAAGACTGCATCTCAATTGTAACTAGGAAGCTAGAAGATAACAACATGCCCACAGAATAGGGAATATTGCTTAAACACTGCCTCACATCTGGCTATCTATTGTGGAAGGAAGAGTTCTACAAGCAAGTAGAAGGTGTGGCGATGGGCTCACCTGTATCTCCCGTAGTCGCCGACATATTCATGAAGGACTTTGAGGAGAAAGCCCTTCTTACTGGTCCTGTAAATCCAAGATTCTACAAGCGGTAGGTAGACGACACTTTCACAATTTTACCATCTGACAAAGTAACTGTATATTTAAACCACCTTAATTCCATAAACTCTAAAATACAATTCACAATGGAGTTAGAGGCAAATCATTCTTTAGCTTTCCTAGATGTTTTAGTCATCCGAAATCCTGATAACACTATTGGTCACACTGTGTATAGGAAAAAGACTCATACCAACCGATATTTAAATGGTGAACCGCACCATCATCCATCACAGTTAGCTACCGTGGGAAAATCTTTGTTTCAGAGAGCACGAGGGATCTGTGACAGAAAACATCTGGCCGCCGAGCTTCAGCACGTCGAGCAAGTACTGCAAGACAACAAGCTTCGGGTCCCGCGCCTACGTCACAGTGACCGAGTGAAGCTGGCCACAGTCGAGCGAGTGCCTGCTGTACTACCCTATGTAAGAGGAGTCACAGACAAGGTTGGCTACATCTTGAAGCGAGCTTCCATTAAAACATACTTCAAGCCGCCGAAGAAGATTAGTCAATTTTTACCATCCGTCAAGTGTCATATCCCTCTACAAGATGCAGGAGTGTACAAGTTGGATTGTGAATGTAGTCTTTCTTACATATGACACACAAAAAGATCTATAAAAACCCGCGCAAAAGAACATATAGCTGACTTGAAGCACCGACGTATCGGGAAGTCTGCAGTTTGTGAACATGTTCAAGATCGTCCCCGTCATTACATTAGATTTGATAGACCACAAATCCTCGCAAAAGAACACCGATTCCTACCTAGGATGATTCGCGAGGCTATTGAAATTAAAAAACATCCTAATTTCAATAGAGAAGATGGATGGGTGCTGCCATCTGCTTGGGATCCTATAATTAACAAAATTAAATCCAAACCCAAGTATACCACTGCTAGACTTCAAGATACTGTAAGCTCATTCTGCGTAGATCGAACCAAAAATTAATATTAAAAACTGAAGGTAGCCGGGCTAACTATGACATTGGGACGTCGTAAAGCACCCGAAACGTCGGGAATTAAAAAGTAAAATTAAACGCGATATAATCCGTAAAAATTAGTTTCATTTAAAGAAAGAACGAATAAGAATGATAGAAGGATATCTGATAACTTCCAGGCAAATATTAAAATGTTCTAGAAACTCGTAAGAATTGCCAGGGGAAATTCAATACAGCCTAGAATGAATGCTATACGAGACGAGAATGGCTGTATGCTGAATGATGAAGTCTCTAATTTAAAGAGATGGAAGGAATACTTTGAAAGCGTGTTTATGAGTGAAGAGTCGTCTGAATTAAGTGAAATAGAAATTCCGAAAGAAGTGGAGAGAGGTAGGGAGATAAGTGTAGATGAAATAATGAAAGCAATGAAAAGCATGAAATCAGGTAAGGCAGCCGGATATGATAGAGGATCACTCGAAATGCTAAGGGCTGGAGAGGGAGTGGTGGCAGGCCTGCTGTACACCTTGTTTAATATATGTTGGGAACTGAAGCGGGTACCGGAAGACTGGTGCAAAGCCGTTATAGTCCCAATATATAAGGGAAAAGGGTCATAGCAGGACTGTAAAACTACTGTAGATTAGCTTGCTTAGCATTGTGGGTAAACTGTATGCTAAGGTGTTAATTGAAATAGTTATGGAAGAAACTGATAGAAAAATTTGGGATGTGCAAGCTGGATTTAGAAAGGGGATGGGGTGTACGGACCAAGTCTTTTCCATGCGCATGATTGTGGAGAAGTTTTTGGCCAAAAACCAGAAAGTGTTTTGTGCGTTCATGGACTTGGAAAAGGCTCATGACAGAGTGGACAGGAATGTGTTATGGCAAACACTGAACTCATTTGGGTTGAGCGCTGGTTTGATACAGGCATTAAGGTCTCTTTATAGGGACTCTAGTGCTTGTGTCAGGATCAACGGGGTCTACTCGGACTGGTTTGGCATCCAAAAAGGTGTCAGATAGGGCTGTGTAGCTTCCCCGTGGCTGTTTAACCTATTTATGGACAGTTGTTTGCAAACTTTGAAAGTTGAAGAATGTGGGTTGAGAATGGGTGAGTTAACCGTCAAATGCCTTTTGTACGCCGATGATCAAGTCATATTTGCATCGGCCGCGGCCGAGTTGCAAATGATGTTTACTTTAATGAACTGGTCATTAAAAGAAAGGGGTATGAAAGTGAACGCAAGTAAGACGAAAGTGATGGTTTTTGAAAGAGAAGAAAGTAAAACGTTATGTGAAATAAGAATAGAAGGGGAGTTGATTGAGCAAGTGGATGAGTTTGTATATTTGGGATGTTTATTTAGCAGGGATGGTAGATATGATAAGGATATAGAACGACGAGTGAACGCAGGAAATAGAGTGAATGGGGCTCTACACGCTATTATGAAGAGTCAGAATGTGTCAAAAAAGGCACGTTTGGCAATTCATAATGCTGTGTTAGTCCCTACTTTAATGTATGGTAGTGAAAGTTGGGTCTGGCAGAAGAAGCATGAGAGTAGAATAAATGCTGTAGAAATGCGGTCATTAAGGAGTATGCTAGCGTTGAATCTGATTGACAGGGTGAGAAATAGTGTGATAAGAGAAAAGTGTGGTTTGCAAGATGACGTTTTGACCAGGATTAAGAAAGAAATGCTTCGGTGGTTTGGTCATGTAGAAAGAATGAACGAGGAAAGAGTGACAAAGCAAATTTATGTTGCAGAAGTGAACGGAAGAGTCGGGAAGGGACGCCCTAGACGAAGGTTTATCGACCAAATTGGCAATATATTGAAAATGGGCCAGATTAGGAGTACCCTTAACCGACGAGCGTGTATGCGTATATATATGGATGTAAAGGAGGCGAGAGAAGTGTGTCAGGATCGTGCCAAATGGAAGTCCGTAGTCTCTGCCTACCCCTCTGGGTGACAGGCGTGAGAGTTTATGTTTTATGTATGTATTTGTCTGGTTTGATAGTTGCAGTTTTTTTTATTTTTAGTTGTAATTAGGAAGACGCTGCTGCCCATCTTCTGGTTTACTTCCCTCTGTCGCTTCGTACGGCACCTACGGGACAATGGCAACACCGCCACTACTCGGTAATGTAGACCATAGACACCTGCAAAGCATCAAACATATAAAACTTATGATGCACTCTTACCACTGCGCATTAAGATGTTATAGATAAGAATATCACTGTAATTATTCTGTTCATACCATTTAGACCGAAAGTAAAGAGTTCATGCTCTCCTACTTGACTGCGGAAATAGGGACGAGAATGGTACCTGCCTAGACTTGCTCCTAGGCAAAAAATATCGCTTACGACCTAGTAACATATTCTATAGGCGCATTTTATTTTAACAAGCACGCGAGAAACACTACATTCACTGCTGTGTTTCAGTAAGAAAGATAAGGAATCTAATATATTTGCAGCCCATGAGGCAATTCATTTTTTGATACAAATAAGGATGACAAATCAACACAAGACCACTTGATGGCAAATAAATTAATATCCGTTTATTGCAAATCATGCAGAGAAACTCCAAGCATAGCCCTCTCCAAGCTCGCTTAGCGACCCTAATGTGTGTTAGTCCCATATGTCATTACTGGCAACACGCACTGGTGTACACTTGTGCAATAATCTATACGACTGCGCAATTTCGATAAAAGCCGTAGGCCCGTTTCCGTTGAACTGTTTTACCGGTAACAAGGCGTTCTAATTTAGTCGTCAAAGGTGACAACGTATCTACATTTTACACGTGGTAGAGCCATTGGTTGTAGCACGAATGGGATGGCTCGACTGCGGGAGGACCATGCAATCACAGAATACCAGAATAAATTGTAATGGAGGATAAAATAGATGACTGATCACTCACCATCAGTTGGATTGTATTCTCCTTTGTCACCTTTATTCAATAAAAAAATATTATCAACCGACTTCAGTTGTTAATATTTTTGTATAGAATAAAGTTGCGTGTTTTGAATTTCAAGTTGATCTAATTGAAATTCATAACATGGTAACACTGTAAAAGTATTTTCTACTGGTGAATAAAATCCGCTAAATCGATTTACTAGCCTAGGAAATATCGTGTTACTTACATTAAACAATTACATTATAATTAAATATTGTAACAGAGCAACAAAATATTGCTGGCGTAGATTTGTGTATGAGGAAACAACTTTGAGTGGTGTTTTTATATTTTAAATAGCATCCAGATAAATTCAGTAATTCCTATCTCGCTCTAACAGAAACAGAAACTTTTTTATTCAATGTAGATTATAAATAATACTTATTGAAAATCACTCTTATGTTTAATTACCACAGGTTCGAAAAAAAACCTCTGTCCTGGGAAGAACCAGCAAGAAACCCAGCGGGATTTTTAAGAAAAAATAACAGCTTACAATCATGTATGTTACACAAGATAGATATGTCACATAAATCAGAGAATGGAGAGTCATGCTGTGCTGCAACTACGGAGTTCTGATCATAACTGTCGAACAAGCGATAAAATATTATCGAAGTGAATTTATGAAGTAATAAGAATTGAATAATAGTGAAAAAGAGAGATTTTTAGTCCAGATAATAAACTAGTTTTGACGCAAAACTTATATCTGATCAAGTTTTGACAGTGGCTCAACTAAACCCAATAGTGAAACCTATGCACTTTACTTTTCATCTTCATCATCATTAAATCCTTTACAAGTCTTCTGCAGGTAAAATGACTCCTCCGAGTAATGCCACTAAACACCATGCAACCTGCAATCTGTATGTGTTGCCAGGCCGTCATACCATATGAGGGTCTGCCCTACACTCACTAACCTGTACGTGGCAAATATCCCCCCTATGAGGCAATGGAGAGCCCTATGTTCAGAAGTGGACTTTCGATAGACTGTTACTGTATCTTTCTTATGTAATGTAAGTAAATATCCACTAATGGACCACGCTTGGCAGGCATACAAAGTAATTTTATATGACAGCTACATAGGTCAGTGGCTAAGCGTCAGCGTGACTTTGGGGCTTGAATCATGTGGCCAATAATTAGAAATAGAAAAATAATTTTGTTAATTCAATAAAGATTATAAAAATAATACTTACTAAAAGTCAAAAATTATTATATTAATTATACTGAAATTCTTATTTTTAAGGTGCTACTTGTTCGGAAAATAAATCCTGGGAAGATCCAGCGAGACTATGTTTTTTTTTTGAAAATAGGCCAGTTTAAAATTATATATTATGTTACACAAAATAAATTTGAAAAATCTTGGTAGGGATAACCTCATCTTCAACCATAAATTCTGTAATATTATAATAACCCTTTTTAAACCATTTTTGCTTATTAAAGTTTTTGTTTCTTAAACTTTGCGTTGGAGAAAATGTGTTTACTTTCTATGATTTTGTTGTATTGTCCCAAGAATAAATTACTGACTCTGTGGAGTCGAGTAACTGTTACTACTACATAATTGTGACCGGGCTAGGTGTTTATTTATGTGTAGTTTATTGTACGGTACATGAGAAATACCTATTGTAGGGGTTAGGTATAAAAAGTCAATGTACATAAAGTACATACTAAAACACAAACATAAAGACTTTTTAATTGAATAGTATTTTTCTCTCTTAGTGACGTCATATAATTACAATTTATCTCGCCATTTCTATAAGAATCTATTTTATTTATCATCATAAATAGAAATTGTAGTAGTAATCCAGGAATAAATAGGATTGTAAAAGAAAATTGTCGATTTGATCGCTTCACCGCATTGCGAAATTGCCTCACGATAGCCCGGTACGGTGGTCTGCGATAAACATCTTCTCTAGAATTCCAAATATATCATTTATGTAAACCTACCGCAGCCTATATACGAGAGTATTATTTTATATTTTGTTCAATGATTTATACGTGGTAGAGCCATGCTGCAGCTATATTATCTTTGTTGTATGAATGGATCGGCTCGACCGGGGACAGGACCAAGCTCTCACAGAATAACGAATATATATTAAATGAGCTAGATACTTGAAATATTGAACAGAGCTCATAATTGGTATGTTATAAAAACGTGGTATGTTAAAAAAATTTAATCACAATTATTACGTCTTGTGTGAAAGAGACAGGTATAATACCATCTATCGTAGCCATAAGTTCTTTCTGTGGTTTCCCATAATCGCTGTTTACGACACCCACGAGACAAAATCTTACGCCGATACAATGGCCAATATTAATACAGCCTGAAACTACTTTTTTTCATTGTATCGTAAATCGTTTATTCATGATATAAATTGCATATTTGACCGTGGAAATAAAAGCGGAAATTTCCCCGTCTGGCAAAATTCAACTCGAGGAGCGGCCAACGCTTCCTGTGGTAATACAGAGTTGTTTCTATATATAGTGGAGTACTTCGGAACTTTGATAGCGTGATTTTACTGTCCCAAAAAATACTAATGAGAAATATTTTAATACAGCCAGGAATAAATGCAAAGCCACTTGGAATATAATAAATACCAAAGGCGAAGTAAATTCCGCTCAAAACAATAACTGCCCGGGGCAAACTGAGCAACAAGACCAAGGCGACCCCTGCCACGCTATCCGTGAATTTCTGCAACATCAGGGACTTCACTCGAACCTAAACGCCGTCCACTACCATCTCGAGACGGCGAAGCTGGCCTTGCTCTTTCTGACCGAGAGGCAGGTGTCCTCTCTGGCTGATACTACGTATCTCTCCTACCCGGGGTACAAATTGAAACACTCCTTTGTACCTCGGGCTGGAGTTTGCGTATACGTCAGAGAGGACATATGTTCTCGACGCCTCGGCAGTCTTAAAGGTTCGGACCTGTCCATCCTTTGGCTACGCGTAAACAGCGACGACCATCCGCGCGTCTGCAGGTGCCTCTATCGGTCCCATAGCGGTAATGCCGAAACAGGCCGACTCATCGACCACGTCCGAATGGCTACAGATTCCTTGCTACAACAGGTCCCAACCGCAGAGATCGTGATCATTGGCGATTTTAACGCCTACCACGCCGAATGGCTTGGTTCACGTTTAACCGATCATGCGGGGAGATCTGTTTATGACTTTGCCTTGGCATATGGTCTGACACAACCGGTTACTTCGCCTATGCGGATTCCAGATGTGGAGGATCATACACCTTCCCTGTTGGACCTTCTGCTGACCTCTCATCCGGACGGATATCAGGTTTCCGTCGATGCCCCTCTCGGCTCCTCGGACCATTGTCTGATCCGGAGTGTGGTGCCACTCACGCTCCCCTCGCGGTTGCGTTCTGCAGGTTGCCGCCGTGTTTGGCATTACAGGTTGATGGATTGGGACAGAATGCGGTCTTTCTTTGCATCCTACCCATAGGGGTGAGTTTGCTTCTCGCCGGATGATCCCAGCGGTGTTGCTGACTCTGTCACTGATGTGTTGCTACAGGGAATGGATCTCAGCCTTGCTTAGGTCGCTCCTGTAAGACTGCATTACGCAGTAAGCAGGAGTGTTATCAAGCCTGGGCTGAGGCTTCGGCGGCTCGGGATGTAAACACCAGCGTGCTTAAAAAGAAGTATAATTTCGCCTCCAGGCCCTCCAAAAGAGTTATTGCCAAGGCAAAGTCAGAGCACATGGGCAGAATTGGCGAGAAACTAGTTCGCCTTCCTTCATGAACCCGTGCGTTTTGGTCTCTCTCCAAGGCTGTCCAAGGGAATTTCTGTATGCCATCACTACCATCTCTGCACAGGGAGGACGATTCACTGGCCCACGCCGCAAAAGAGAAAGCCGACTTTTTAGGCTCCATTTTTGCGTCCAACTCGACTCTTGATGACGGGGGGAACACACCGCCGACCATCCCGCGGTGTGAGTGCTCCATGCCGGATGTGCGGTTCTCACAGCGCTCGATTCGCAAAGCACTCTTCTTCCTGGACATCCACAAGTCGAGTGAGCCTGACGGAATCCCCTCAATTGTGCTGAGGACGTGTGCTCCGGTGTTGGCACCGGTTCTAACGCGTCTTTTCCGGTACTCCTACTCCCTAGGCGTAGTACCAAAATCATGGAAGACAGCTTTTGTCCACCCGATTCCTAAAAAACGCAACGGTGATCTTCTACCTGACTATCGTCTACCTGACTCATAGATGGGCCGAGGCAGTTGAGACCAAATGGGAGGCATTGGCCGTTAGTTTGGGCATTGCGAAGGCCTTCGATCAGGTTTGGCACAAAGCACTTCTTTTGAAGCTCCCTTCCTATGGGCTTCCCGAGAAATTGTGCAATTGGATCACCAGCTTTCTTGCAGATCGGAGCATCAAGGTCGTTGTAGACGCTACATGCTCCGACTACAAGCCTATTAACGCTGGTGTTCCACAAGGCTGCGTGCTATCACCAACGCTGTTTCTCCTGCATATCAATGATATGTTGCAAACTGGTTACATTCATTGCTATGCGGACGACAGCACTGGTGATGCTCTATACACCGGCCGTGCCAATATTCCTCGGGAAAACGTCGCCGAGTACCGGCACAAACTTGTGTCTGAAGTCGAGTCTTTGCTGAACAAAGTCTCGGATTGGGGGCGATTAAATCTAGTCCAGTTCAATCCCCAGAAGACACAAGTTTACGCGTTTACCGCTAAAAGGAACCCCTTTGTCGTATCTCCTTAGTTTCAAGGCACTCCCCTTGTTGCCTCAGCCAGTATCGGAATCCTAGGCGTCGACATATTGAGTGACGTGCAGTTCCGTGGTCACTTGGAAGAGAAAGCCAAATTGGCCTCTAAAAAGCTTGGCGTGCTCAGCAGAGCCGGACAGTATTTCATGCCAGCACAACGCCTGCACCTTTACAAGGCGCAGGTTCGGCCTCACATGGAATACTGTTCCCATCTCTGGGCTGGGGTTCCCCAGTGCCAGCTCCTTCCACTTGAACGCATTCAGCGCCGACAACCGAGTCCTTTCCGATCGACTCGATTCATTGGCGCTGTGAAGAGATGTTGTATCCCTTTGCATTTTCTTTCGCATTTACCACGGGGAGTGCTCTGGGGAATTGGTCGGATTAATCCCAGCCGCAAAATTTCACGAACGCACATTGCGGCTGAACTCCCGATACCATCCACACCATTGGATTGGCGGTTCACCACTGAGCGATTTAGAAGATGTTTTCTTTCTCGCACAAATTCCTTGTGGAATCGTATACCACCAGCGATTTTTCCGGACCTTTCCTTTTTAAAAGGCCGGCAACACATCTGCGATTCCCCTGTTTCCCCTGGTTGAGCCGCATGCTCCTTTGCCCCCTCTCCTATAAAAAAAAAGTTTATCGAAAGTACTTCCCTATCTATATTTTTAAACACTACCGACGAAAATGACATAATCAAAGTTATAAACACTCTGAACAACACAAATTCCACAGGTCATGATGCGATATGTATGACGATAGTTAGGGCTTGCGCAAGTGAGTTGGCACCTTTGCTGGCACATTTTGTGAATCGTTGCTTTGAAGAGGGTAAATTTCCAAGCACTCTTAAGATGTCCATTGTCAAGCCACTATTTAAAAGCGGAGAGAGGCATAATTTAAACAACTACAGACCCATTGCACTTATCCCAGTTTTGTCAAAGATATTCGAAAATATCATGCAGGTCAGATTAATTTATTTTTTCACCAAACACTGCATAATTAGGGAGGAACAATTTGGGTTTCGCAAGGAAAGGTCAACAGCACTGGTCTGTTACTCCCTTATTAAGAACATATCGATCAATATGGGCAACAGGGTTTCCGTATCCACTATTCTTTTAGATATGAGTAAGGCCTTTGACTTTGTCAATCATAAAACTCTTCTGAATAAGCTTGAGCGTTATGGTGTGCGAGGACCGGCCTATGATTGGATACGGAAACTTTTACGGCCAAACCTAATTTTTAGTTTTTTTTTTTAATTTTTACGGATATTTCTTAATTTACATTTCTTATAGATATACCGCGCTAACAATGGTATCAGAATATCCGAAACCCCGAGTCCTGGGGTAGTTGTTGCAAGTCAATCGGAACGTCAGTAATTTCAAAAAGTGAACGCTTTAAAATCCATAGAATTTTTTTCATTCATCATGATAAACATACGGTTGGTATATATTATGGTTGTAGCAAAAATGGATGACTCGCTCGAAAAAGGACCATAAAATCTTAATGCTGCTGTGTTGTTTATTGTGTGTAGAGACCTTTAAGTAAAAGTAAAAATGCAGCCTATTCACGTTCTACTACCGGGCACAGTCCAGTCTGTTATTTCTGAGAGGGAAGGAGTAAGCTGTATTCAGAGGGAATTATTTCAAAAACCCATTTTATTACAACAAGTCTTTTCGCATTCAAAGAAAAGAAAATTTCCTTTGATAGGATAATGCCCAGCACTTTATGGGAAGACGAACTCTATTATTTTAAAAATGATGACAAAGAGACGTTCAATTTGCTTCCCAGCCAGCTGCATCGGTGTTTCGTTGCATGCCGCGTGCTTTACAAACGACTTTAATTTCCCTTTGCTGTGCTAACAAAAAACCTTCCAGTGCCAGCTCCTTCCACTTGAACGCATTCAGCGCCGACAACCGAGTCCTTTCCGATCGACTCGATTCATTGGCGCTGTGAAGAGATGTTGTATCCCTTTGCATTTTCTTTCGCATTTACCACGGGGAGTGCTCTGGGGAATTGGTCGGATTAATCCCAGCCGCAAAATTTCACGAACGCACATTGCGGCTGAACTCCCGATACCATCCACACCATTGGATAGGCGGTCCACCACTGAGCGATTTAGAAGATGTTTTCTTCCTCGCACAAATTCCTTGTGGAATCGTATACCACCAGCGATTTTTCCGGACCGATTCGACTTAGGGACCTTCAAGAAAAGAGCCTACTCCTTTTTAAAAGGCCGGCAACACATCTGCGATTCCCCTGTTTCCCCTGGTTGAGCCGCATGCTCCTTTGCCCCCTCTCCTATAAAAAAAAAGTTCATCGAAAGTACTTCCCTATCTATATTTTTAAACCCTACCGACGAAAATGACATAATCAAAGTTATAAACACTCTGAACAACACAAATTCCACAGGTCATGATGCGATATGTATGACGATAGTTAGGGCTTGCGCAAGTGAGTTGGCACCTTTGCTGGCACATTTTGTGAATCGTTGCTTTGAAGAGGGTAAATTTCCAAGCACTCTTAAGATGTCCATTGTCAAGCCTCTATTTAAAAGCGGAGAGAGGCATAATTTAAACAACTACAGACCCATTGCACTTATCCCAGTTTTGTCAAAGATATTCGAAAATATCATGCAGGTCAGATTAATTTATTTTTTCACCAAACACTGCATAATTAGGGAGGAACAATTTGGGTTTCGCAAGGAAAGGTCAACAGCACTGGTCTGTTACTCCCTTATTAAGAACATATCGATCAATATGGGCAACAGGGGTTTCCGTATCCACTATTCTTTTAGATATGAGTAAGGCCTTTGACTTTGTCAATCATAAAACTCTTCTGAATAAGCTTGAGCGTTATGGTGTGCGAGGACCGGCCTATGATTGATACGGAAACTTTTACGGCCAAACCTAATTTTTAGTTTTTTTTTTTAATTTTTACGGATATTTCTTAATTTACATTTCTTATAGATATACCGCGCTAACAATGGTATCAGAATATCCGAAACCCCGAGTCCTGGGGTAGTTGTTGCAAGTCAATCGGAACGTCAGTATTTCAAAAAAGTGAACGCTTTAAAATCCATAGAATTTTTTTCATTCATCATGATAAACATACGGTTGGTATATATTATGGTTGTAGCAAAAATGGATGACTCGCCCGAAAAAGGACCATAAAATCTTAATGCTACCTGTGTTGTTTATTGTGTGTATAGACCTTAAGTAAAAGTAAAAATGCAGCCTATTCACGTTCTACTACCACACAGTCCAGTCTGTTATTTCTGAGAGGGAAGGAGTAAGCTGTATTCAGAGGGAATTATTTTAATAACCCATTTTATTACAACAAGTTTTTTCGCATTCAAAGAAAAGAAAATTTCCTTTGATAGGATAATGCCCAGCACTTTATGGGAAGACGAACTCTATTATTTTAAAAATGATGACAAAGAGACGTTCAATTTGCTTCCCAGCCAGCTGCATCGGTGTTTCGTTGCATGCCGCGTGCTTTACAAACGACTTTAATTTCCCTTTGCTGTGCTAACAAAAAACCTTCCAGTGTACAGTCTTTTATTTCGTTCGACAATATATTTGAACAAAGCTTTTCCTCGAGATACAATTAAATAAACTAATTTCTATGGGCAAACAGACCAAGAGAAGGGCAGCACCATCATCCCAATAACAAATACAAAATAAAAAAACTACGCTTTCAAACCCACTTATGAGGCACATGGTGACACCCAGATTTTTTTTTATGAGCACGAGCACACAGTCCATCTGATGTTAAGTGAATGCTGTGGCCCATACACAATCTACATTCATCCTCGATTCAGAATTAAAATGTAGACGCGTTGTCACCCCTGAGGACTAAGATGGAATGACTTGTTACCAGTATTTCAGTCACGGCAGCCACTCTCGGTGGAGACAACCCATCTATGATGCAGGATATGCAGGATAGGATTATAGTGCCTAAGTGTATACGCAAGCACAATTGCACTTTCATATTCCGATGAAACGGTAATCCGACACGACCGGAGAGAGATCAACCGCAGGACCAACGTCTTTACGTGCTTTCCAAGGCATGGAATTTCTTTTCACAAAAACCCACAAACTTTTGACCCGACCCGGGATCTGAACCCGGGACCTCAAGATTATTAGTCGCATTTACGATCACTAGACCAAAGAGGCAGTCAGCATTTAATATAGTGACTCACAGAGTCAATCAAAAGACGTGTTGCTTGACGGACGTCTTCTCTTAACTGTTTTGCGTAGCTTATTAAATGAATAAACATAAATATTTTGCCTTTTTTTAATTCAAAAGGACATTTGGTCTCGTTGGCTATTTCAAGCGTACAATAATAAACAAGAATTACTAACAAATTCGACTTACAATCTCGTTCGACTTACATTACGATTACATCCAGTTACAGAAACAGAAACTTTTTTATTCAATATAGATTATAAATAATACTTATTGAAACTCACTCTTTTGTTTAATTACCACTGGTTCGAAAAAAAACCTCTGTCCTGGGAAGAACCAGCAAGAAACCCAGCGGGACTTTTTTTTTAATAACAGTCTACAATCATGTGTGTTACACAATTAACAACACAAAACAAATTAGAAATAGCTTGGTAGCGATCACCTCATTCCCAGGGGTTATAATCATCCATAAATTCCTTAATATTATTATAGAATTTTGTATACAAACTTTGTTTAATAAAGTTTTTGAACTTTAAGCAGGTCAAATTTTGTATATTTTCTGGGATTTTATTGTAAAAGCGTATACATCGCCCCAAGAATGAATTACACTAGCTTATGTCTGTTTCTAGTATTTACAGAATGAATATCACTTTTTTTGTAAAACTTCTTTTATTTTTGTGTACGAACATTACATTTTCATAAATATATTGAGAGGCCAAAGTTAATATATTAATTTCTTAAACATAAATTGCTCTTATGGCCCCTCTTCTTTAAAACAAATATAATATCAGTGTCATGCCGCATACATTTTACAGCATATGTAAGCAGAACTAAGTCTGCTTGCTAGTTTTGATATATTGGGGCCTAATTGAAGCTTCGCATCTAATGTGATTCCAAGAAAAATGGTTTTATCGACAAGACTCAGTTCCTCCCCATTTAAAATTACATTAGTATTTAATTGTTTGACATTTGAAGTCATGAATTTCATAGATTTAGTTTTAGTGCCATTTAAATGCAAACTATTAACATTGAACTAATTTACTAATTTATACATAGCATTTTTTACTTCGACGTATTTTAGTAATTATCGTTTTAATTTGAAAAAAAAAATGACTTTATATTCCTCCCGTACAAAACGCCAATTTCATATGTAAGGACCATATACGCATTTACATTTTGTTTAAGTAATGATTTGGCGACGGCAGGAGTAGAATTCAGTGACTTAGTGGTTAAGATCGGAATATCAGTAAAATATTTCTCAAAAAACATTGCAACGTCCTGATATGATTCAGTTAATTTGTTATTAAAACTTAACTGGTAGTTTGAATTGTTAGAGTTAATCTAACCAGTTTCGCTATTAATTATACTCCATGTAATTTTAATTTTATTAGAAGCCGACATAATTTTGTTGCTCAAATGCAAAGACTTGGCTGTGGAGCACACTCTTTTAAATATTTTTTAACATATTCCCTAAATTCAACGCTAGGATTATATGAACTTTCATGGTAAAGATCATATAACCTTTGTCTGCTCTTATGCCCCCCATACACTAGGAGGTAAAACTGAACAGACTAAACTGCGTCAGTTCGGACTGAACGGATTGGTGCACATACACGGCGTAATCCCATCAGTTCATTCCGGTTCGCTGCAAGGAGTGTTCGTGAATAATGGACGATAATGAGTTATTATGTTACGCTGCCTTAGCACTAGTATATTCAAAAAAAAGGAAAAAAAAACACTGTGGACTAAACCTTGGCTACGACAAAGGGAGCAGTATTCCCACACAAATCTTTTACTAGAACTAAAGCTTTGCCCAAAGGACTGGTTTAATTATCTTCGCATGGATGAGGAATTTTACTTACAGTTATTCCATTTAGTGGCACCATTGATAGAAAAAAATAATACAAACATGCGGGAAGCTATATCTCCTAATGAGCGTCTGACTGCAACTTTAAGATTCCTTGCCACCGGAAGAAAATATGAAGATTTAAAGTATTCTACCATCATATCACCACAAGCATTAGGGAGGATAATTCCAGAAACATGTTATGCAATTCTGGAAGCATTGAAGGAGTATTATAAGGTAAATAAAATGCAAATAATCGATTATTAATGTATTTAATACAAAAAAAAGAGTAAGCATTAGAAAAAAAATAATTCCAAACAGAAAATTTTACATCATATCAGAAATGTTCACTCCAGACAATTCTACCAAATTTGGCAATTGTTCTTCTGATTCCACTCGCATGATTAATTGACTGGGGGTACCACGAAACACAGGCTGATTATTAATTGGCGACAGAATTTGCATAATCCAAATTTGGTAAAGGATTCGAAAATCGCGAAAACCTGCTCAAATTATTAAGTTGTGCTTCGTACAAAGTATCGTTTATAATTTTTTCTGCATATATTTTTTGAATTGCAGACAATGATCGTAATTTTGAAGCAACATTTTTGCCTATAATATCAAACTCGTCTTCTTGCCGAATAGAAGATAATCGGTCTCCGATCGTACGCAGTATTGATTGTGATTCTGAGTTACTGGGTTGCTTTCTTTTAAAAGATCTTGAGTTGGAAGACAGGCTTAATTCTTGTGGGGTGCTTGGTGATAGTACGCTTTCTGTATTCGATTCTTCTGTTGAAGGGCTCTGAAAATATATTTTTTTTACAGTTTCCACAATCTGAAGAAGATTGGATTTAAATTGCGAACGGTTTTGGAACGAGATGGAACTTTCCACATTGTGTAGGTGCTGTGGATGGAAAACATATTGCTATTAAACCACCTCCTGGCGCTGGTTCATACTTTCGTAACTACAAAGGATTCGACAGTCAAGTTTTACTTGGGGTAGCCAATTCAAACTATGAATTAATTTATTTTTCTTTTGGGATCAACGGACGAGTGTCAGATGGTGGAGTATTCCAGTACACTGATTTTTATCAAAAACTAATGAACAAATCTTTGAATCTGCCTAGAGCATCAAATGTAAGTAGTTACAATTTGCCCTACGTTTTAGTTGGAGATCAAGCTTTTCGCTATCACAGGAATTCATGACACGATTTCATCAAAATGTACTAAATGTGGAAAGACGCATTTACAATTACAGGCTTTCAAGAGCTAGACGTATTATAGAAAATGTTTTTGGAATAATGGTAAACCGATTCCAAATATTGAAAAGCAAAATACACGTTGATCTTGAAAACATTAAACCAATTGTACTAGCATGTTGTGCCCTGCATAATTTTTTAAGACGAAAAAATTCCAAACACGTACAGTTCTCCGGAATGCTGTTACCATGAGAACATAATAACTGGAGAAATAATGTATCGTCTACAAACTAAGGAAGAAAATGCTTTACATTTAAACAGACGCGGCAATATTAACAGAACTGCAAATAATATTAGGAACTCATTCGTAGAGTACTTTAATGGGGTTGGGCAAGTATCATGGCAGAATAACTTTGTGTAAAGAGCTTATTTCAATAAAGATGTTAGAAGTTAAACCAAGGTTCTTTTATTCACTAAGGTTTTTTTTTACTCACTTCCACATTAACATCCATGCTAGAAGTCGAAGGTAACGGCTCCTCTTGGCCTTTTAAGAACAACAGTTCTTTATAATACCACAGTTTTGGTGTATAAACTTCATCAGCAGAAGCCCCGATACCATGGACGATAGAACTTTTTTATGTTCTTTTCTGAATGTGCTGCGTAAATTATTTATTTTTTTCGTAATTTTATCACGATTAGCGCTCGGATCTATTGTCAAAACTTTATTCAAAAGTAAGTAATAGCACTCATTTCGCTTATATTTACCATTTTACCAAATTTTACCAAAGCGGCTCTAACGTTTTGAATAACTCAATAAAGTCCAAAAGAAATTCTTTTGACTACGAGGCCATTTCTAAATCACAATTTTAAAACGTTCCACGTCCTCACAGCCAGAGCTCAGTTGCAAACTGAACTGACTTGTCCATACATGATCCGTTCAGTCCTTCCGGTCAGGCCGATGAACGAAATGCTTCAGTCGCTCCGGCCGACTGACGCGAGCTTACCTTAAGGCCAAATTACACAAACACGATACGGATTTGCATCCGGTCTGTTAGATCTGAAGGCAAAACTGTCCGTATATTGCCCCCCTTATGAACTCCTACTTTCGCCTATTCATTGAATGCCTTCCGACTGTTCAAGGAGAATGTTTTAGAAGTAAAAATATTTTAAAACTCATTGCAAATAAGCTTAAACAATGTTCCATACAAAAAAATTTGATTATTTTGATATGAAAGTGATGGAAGTTTTTTCACTATGTTACTTCTGAACTTTTCCAAGCGACGTGCATTTACTGGAACAAACACAACTTTCTCATCTACTTGCTTTTTGTGAACATAAGGTAACGAAACTAATCGCCCACAGTGATGAGAACTTAATTTTTGAATTATACATTTATGCAACGGCTTAACATTTGTAAAAATGTTATCTATACATGTTGCACTAGATTGAGCAATACGCGTTGGCTTTAAATATAAATTAAAAAAACCATATGATTTAAACAATGATATTAATTTAATACTGGTGGAGGAAGCTTCTAGGAGATTGATATTAAAGTCTCCACATATTACAACAGATTTATTCTGTTAATAAGCTTAACAAAAACTTCATAATTTTTTCAATAGTATCATATATAGAACATGGGGTCTGTAGACGCTCACAACAATGAGGTGCTCAAACTCAACACATGCCATTTCTACAGTTCGCTCAACAGAGAGGCTCACAATATCTTTACGTTCTTTACATGATAATAATTTACTAGCTAAAATTAAGAAGCGACCTCTTAAAACCGTTTCTCTATTGAAAGAACTGACCACCTGGTGATTACTGAAGTTAAACATTAATTTATAAGCTTTTAACCAATGTTCAGTAATACATAAAATACGAATATTGTTGCTATTTAAGAACAATTCAATTTCTAGCTCTATGCCTATCATGCGTTGTATATTTTGATGCACCAGGTGTAAACAATTTTTATTATCACTCTGTGGAGTCATACATTTTTAAGCTACATTCTAAATTATTTAAATTATTATAACTGCTAGAGAGTACCTCTATTGTCTCGTTTTCTAATTTAAATTACTGGGAACTAATTCCAAATTACATATTAAGTCATTAGACTGCTCAATAGAAGCAGATGTTTGTATAGCCTTCCTGAGTTAATATATAAACAATAAGATAGCACATTTGCTATCTGTCTTAAATTATATTTGGATAGGTAATACCTATTACCTATCCAAATATAATTTAAGACAGATACCTAGAGCCGTGGTAGCTCAGATGGTTAGCGCTCGCAGTAAGTTTCACAGTACGCGAGCAACCCGGGTATGATCCCCGCCGGCACCAATGAAATTGTTAATTGCAATTTTAAGTGCTGATTTACCTCGTGCTCGGCGGTGAAGGAAAATAGCGTGAGGAAACCTGCATGTCTGAGAAATCAAAAAAAAATATTTCGAAGACATGTGAAGTTCGCAATCACGCATTGTGGCAGCGCGGCGGAAATTTCCTTGCCCTTAAACCCTCTCAGAAATGAGAGGAGGCCTGTGCCCAGCAGTGGGACGTATATAGGCTGTAACTTTACTTTACTTACTTTTAGGTAATAACTATTTCTAGTCAAAAATTTCTTACTTAAATTATTTATGTCTATTAAATTGGGATCAAAGACATTTATTCTCATAAGAATTTACATAAATTCACTAGTTAGAGTGTTAGGTAGTAAGTGGTCACCGAGCGTGCCAGGCAAAGTACACAAATATTTTATGTTACAAAAATAAATAAATACTGCGGGTAGAAATAAATATCGGGTATAAATATCATCATAACAGGATCGAAGATGCAAACAAAAACAAACGGGAAGGTGAACACAGATACATGGATTTAAAGCTGTTTAACTAGAATTGACTAGCCATCACAATGAGAATGATTGTAATATTGTTATATTTTATTAATTATTAATATGAATGTTTAATGATGGTTGATAACCGTAGTGATGGTTTTTACTATTTAGTTGTTCATTATATATTTATTTGTTTGTTGTTTTTTTTTAATAAGTAGTTAAGGTTTCATTATAGTTTGTGATTTTGTAAGCTATTTTTAACAGTTTTTTAAATGTTAGCATACTTTTAGCTTCCTTGATATCTGTAGGCAATTTATTATATAGTTGTGCGCTTTCATAAGTAATGTTCTTTTTTCCGTAGTTTGTTCTTGGCCGTCGCAGAATTAAGTTATTAGCACTCCTTAACATTTTATTTTGTACATTTTTCTTTTTTGTAACATCCCTATTAACATTTTTTTTTGTTTTCTTGTTTGTACAGTGCATGATTTTTTTTCGGTCATGAAGAAAATATATGTGGTTATATAAATTACTCCTAATTTGGAAAAAATAGTAAAAAAAATCACCATAGATTATTTACTTAAAAAATCGAGTTTTTTTTATATGACCCATATGTGTCACAAAATGCAATGAGTACAAAATTTTTACAGTATAGGGGGTAATCTACAAATAACAAAATTGAATGTTTATTAAATGTTTTATTTAAATAAAAATGAAAACTTTAACATAAAAACAGGTATAAACTTTTAGTCTTATAAATCACAAACACGAGAATATAAACGAGATCAAAATTAAACAAATATATACATAGTATGGCTCATTAAAATTATTGTCATGAATTACTGCCTACTTATGAAATGACATAAAACAATTTTACAAGCTTTTATTTAACTTGCAATGTAACTATGTTTGTTCGGGTGGAATCTTGCAACTCAATTTTGAAGCAGATATCTTCAACTCATCGAGCTGAAATTTTGTATGCACGTTAAGTTTGGATGACAATGCATGGTTAGCTATGTGACATCATTCGAAATCCAACATGGCGGAACACCCAAGATGGCGGACTAGTTATTTTTAATGCACTCCTACAATATGGGTATTAAATGAAAGGGCTTGCTGAGTATAACTCGAAAAATAAAGTGACGTCACTCTAAATCCAATATGGCGTATTTCTAATGATGGCGGACTAAGTTTTTATGCTTTCCTACAACATGGGTTATCAAATGAAAGAACTTGCTGAGAATACGAATGTTAGTTAAAAAAAAACTAAGATGGTGATCATAAACTTCGTTGCTCCAATCCGTCTGAAACTTTGGTGTACTGGGGTTTTTGGAGTTCTCGATATTGGGGTCAAATTGTTCGAGTCTGTAGCATCGGTTGATTAACTTTGACTTGTGTAATTTGGCGAGATAGGCGTCAACAGCACTGGTTTGCAACCTGTCAGAAGAAGGATAACTCAAATCAAACCCGGAACTTTGTTTCGTAAGGGCAGTTCCAAGCTGCATAAGTGGCGCATTACTGCAAACACCCAAGTCAGGTGAGGTTGTGCCTAGGACTGAGTGGCATCAGGGTTTAACATGATGTCAATCGTCTGAAATTTTGGTGTATTGGAGTTTTGGAGTCTTCGATTATGATATTGAGTGTCTGTTCGAGTCTGTAGCGTCGGTTGGTAAACTTTGACAACCCAAAGGTCTGGTGAATGGTGCCATTAGACATATTACAGAAATCATATGGCCCCGCTTCCGGAGAGCACAAATATATGATACTGACATACCATCTGTCCGTATAGACTTCGGTAAAGGCGGTGTTCATCTCATTCAACCCAAGAGTGCAATTTCCAGCAAATATAGTCACGGCACTGCAGAACGAAGAATGCTGCCAATTATATTATGTTGGGCTTGCACAGTACACAAAATGCAGGGTAGTACTGTCGACCATGCCGTTGTATACTTAGGCTCGAAGGTCTTCGCTGCTGGTCAAGCATACGTGGCCTTAAGTAGGGTAAAATCATTAGTAGGTCTCCTTATTGAATAATTAGACTGTTCAAAATTAACCAATAAACCTATGTGTGGGTTGCTCGATTCTGGCTCAGCTGTTACAATACTAGGTAACAACTATCAACTTGACCTATCTTCTTCTTCTTACTTATCCACCATCAAATCCGACACCCTTCAGTCATTTATTTCAGCTAGTGATCATAAATTATATGCCGTCGGGTATATTAATCTTCCCGTTAATTTTTAAAAACAATTTAATAACCCAAAAACCTATATTATTCCGTCGGTTACATCACCACTCATTTTAGCTGTAGACTTTTGGAAGAAATTCAGGCTATTCCCAAAAATCTTTAGATCTATTTCACTATCTCATACTAACGAGCACCAAATATCTTCTATTAATAATAATTCTATAGCGTTATGTTATTATAATAATCTTAATGAAGTCCAAAAGAATTCGGCAAATAATATCGTCAGAAAATTGAATTAATATCTTATGAGAGTAGGACGCACTCATCTGATAGAACATCAAATTCATACCGAGATTCACTGCCCATCTGCCAGCGGTACTACCAGATAAATTATGCATCATTATCGAACAACTAGACGAAATAATGTGAGTAAACTCCCCGATACGTCGGTGCTTCAAGTCAGCTATATGTTCTTTTACGCGGATTTTTATAGATCTTTTTCTTTGTCCTATGTAAATAATATTAAAAAACTGAAGGTAGCAGCTAACTATGACATCGGGACGTCAAACATCTCAGTTCCCCCCGTGACCATGGGTGCTGTAAAGCACCGGAAACGTCGGTAGTTAAAAAGTTAAAATTAATTGCGATATATTCGGTAAAATATAATTACATTTAACGTGTAGTCTTCGCGTAAATATAGGAAAACATTATGTGAACCAGTACGGACTGGTAATAGCCAATAAATTCGCCGATTAGAAGATCTCAAGACCAAGAGCGCAAGATATATATAACATCTTTAAATTTATTGAGAGATGCAGAGACCATAATCTCATTCCTACGTGTGTCAAATATCAACAAAAAGGACATTCGAGGAAGCGCAGATCTTAAATCAGGCAAGTAAAAAGTTGTTACGAACGGTGATTCAGCAAAATAGTTCGATCTACAATTCAAAAATAATACCATAGATAATTTTTCCAGTGAGTTAAAGACAGTTTTAACGACATTTGACATTTTAACGACAATAAAAGTATTGTCGAAGGGCTTGAATTTTGCAATAACACCGCAAAAAATCCCGTACGAAGAAATTATCTGTAGTGTTGAGGATTTTCTGTTTAAGAATAATATTGGTAAGGAGGATTTAGAGGCCATACGTCAAGACATTTCGTCCTTGTTACGTCGAAGTTCAGCGCCGAAACTAAATCTCTCCAAAGACGAGTTTAAAGCATTGTACAACTTAAGCAACAGACCAGAGCTCACGATTCTCCGCGCGGATAAAGGAAATGCTACGGTAATAAAGGACACGTCAAAATACAACAACTTTTATCGGACGAAAGTACATATAAAAAGGTCAAAATAGACCCTACAACTAATACACTTAAAACAACTACTGATTTAATAAAGAAATACTCCGAAAAATTAGATCTCGACGTGAATTCGACAATACCATCATGTGCCAAACCACTGAGGTTGTATGGGTTACCGAAAATACAAACCAAACGCTCCACTACGTCCCATAGTGAGCCAGATCGATTCACTAACTTATAAGTTGGCTCAACACTTGGCAAAATACTGTCACCACTGAGAGGACATACCACAGCACACAAAGTATTCATACCATTTTGTTAGTGAGATAAAGATCTACATCTCGCTGACAATGAAACTATGGTCAGTTTTGATGTTCAGTCACTATTCACATGCTCACCTATTGAAGACTGCATCTCAATTGTAACTAGGAAGCTAGAAGATAACAACATGCCCACAGAATATGCAGTATTACTCAAACTCTGCCTTACATCTGGCTATCTATTGTGGAAAGAAGAGTTCTACAAGCAAGTAGACGGTGTGGCGATGGGCTCACCTGTATCTCCCGTAGTCGCCGACATATTCATGGAGGATTTTAAGGAGAAAGCCCTTCTTACTGCTCCTGTAAATCCAAGATTATACAAGCGGAACGTAGACGATACTTTCACAATTTTACCATCTGACAAAGTAACTGTATTTTAAACCACCTTAATTCCATAAACTCTGAAATACAATTCACAATGAAGTTAGAGACAAACAATCTTTAGCTTTCCTAGATTTCCTAGATTAGTCATCCGAAACCTGATAACACTGGTCACACTGTGTATAGGAAAAGACTTACACCAACCGATATTTAAATGGTGAATCGCACCATCATCCATCACAGTTAGCTACCGTGGAATATCTTTGTTTCAGAGAGACGAGGGATCTGTGACAGAAAACATCTGGCCGCCGAGCTTCAGCACGTCGAGCAAGTACTGCAAGACAACAAGCTTCGGGTCCCGCGCCTACGTCACAGTGACCGAGTGAAACGGCCACAGTCGAGCGTGTGCCTGCTGTACTACCCTATGTCAGAAGAGTCACAGAAAGGTTGGCTACATCTTGAAGCGAGCTTCCATTAAAACATACTTCAAGCCGCCGAAGAAGATTAGTAAATTTTACCATCCGTCAAGTGTTATATACCTCTACAAGATGCAGAGTGTACAAGCTGGATTGTGAGGTGGTCTCCTACATAGGCCAAACAAAAGATCTATAAAACCCGCGTAAAGAACATATAGCTGACTTGAAGCACCGACGTATCGAAGTCTGCAGTTTGTGAACATGTTCAAGATAGTCCCCGTCATTACATTAGATAGACCACAAATCCTCGCAAAATAACACCGATTCCTACCAAGGATGATTCATGAGGCTATTGTAATTAAAATACATCCTAATTTTAATAGAGAAGATGGATGGTGCTGCCATCTGTTTGGGATCCTATAATTAATAAAATTCAAACCCAAGTATACCACTGCTAGACTTCAAGATACTGTAAGCTCATTCTGTAGATCGAACCAAAAATTAATATTAAAAACTGAAGGTAGCCAGGCTAACTATGACATCGGGACGTCGGGAATTGCGTAAAATTAAACGCGATATAATCCGTAAAAATTAGTTTCATTTAACTAGACGAAATGCTTAAACTCTGTGTAGTGGAATCTCGCGAGAGCCCGTGGTCTTGCCCTATACTACTCACGCCCAAGGAAGACGGTAAGTTAAGATTCTGCCTGGACAGCCGTAAACTTAATTCTATTACTCGTAAGGATGCATATAAGCTGCCGTATGTTTCCGAGATATTAGATAACCTTAAAAACGCTAAATATTTGAGCAGTATCGATTTGTCTGAAGCGTTCTGGCAAATACCTATTTCTGAAAAAGATCGTGACAAAACTGCGTTCTATATACCTACTCACGGCGCATAGATTTATCACCTGTTTTGGATTAACCAATGCTCCTGCACGCAAACAAAGGCTGGTCGACCAGTTGTTTAATAATAGTCCTGAGTTCGAAAATTTTGTTTGTTTTTCTTGACGATATAATTTTAATATCACCTAACTTTGAAGATCACTTTGCTTTATGAAAGTCTATGATAAATTAAATCCGCTAACCTAACAATTAATTTAGAGAAGTCAAAGTTTTTTCGTAACGAACATAAATATTTAGGCTAGTAGTCAACTCTAAAGGCTTACACGTAGATCCGAGCAAGTTGAGGCAATATTAAACTTTCCTACTCTACTAATAAAACCGACCGTACCGAAGGTTTATTCCCAATTTTAGTTCAATCGCTGGTCCACTTAACAAATTAACTTCTACTGGTAAAAATGTTGCCCCATTTTATTGGTCTAAAGAGGCTGATGATTCCATCAAAAACAAAAGAATGCCTAATATCCGCCCCAATTTTATCCTGCCCAGATTACAACAGGCCTTTTGAAGTTTATATGAGCAAATCGCATCTGCACAGGAGCGTAATTATAGTATTACTGAGCGAGAAGCTTTGTCTATTCTAGTAGCAGTAGAGCACTGGAGTTGCTATTTAGACAATGACCTTAAATTTACAGTATACACAGACACTTCCGCCTTAAAATGGTTTCTTAATTTAAGCAATCGTACTGGTCGTCTAGCCCGATGGGGAGTACGATTACCAGCATTTAATTTTGACATAAAACATCGTCACCGTGCCGAAAATGTTATTTCTGACGTTCTTTCACGTGTATGTCCAGTATCTGCCATGGATTATAATCCTAATGCTGTACTGTACAAACTACGGATCAGTGGTATCAAAAATCTACACAGGTTGCCAGACTTCCCTTCATCCTTTCCTAATTATTTCATTAAAAATGACAAACTTATATGGATGATAGTAAGTGCTCACAAAAGAGTTTGAATGGAAAGAAGTATTACCTGCTAAACAACGTAATTCAAATATTAAAGAAAACCATTCAGAACCTACTGCTGGCCACTTAGGAGTCTTCAAGACCTACAAATGCCTGGCTCTCCGATATTACTGACGGGTATGCACGATGTCATGAAGTTTGCATAGCTCATAAGCATCAAAATCATGTTCCTTAGGTGTTATAGGTCACCCTAAGTATGTTCTAGACCTTTCAAACAATTAGCGTGGACCTTATAGGACCTCTTCTACTGACGAGAAAACAAAATTACTACATATTTGAGTTACATGTTGCTTTAGCAAATATTGCCCTTATTTCCCATTAAGCGAGCCACAGCAAATAGTAAGTAGAATTCTGGAAGAAATGTATTTTTAGTACATGAATTCCTCCACCGTAATTCTAGACAACGGTAAACAATTCGTTAGTGCTACTCTAAAGAACACCCTTTCGAAATATAAAATACCTAACCTACAACATACGCTCAAATACTCATTACACGTAAACACAGTAGAACGTTATAATAAAACAAAATTACTGCGATATCCACATTAATTGAAAATTATCACAGAGTGTGGGATAAAGTAATTCCTCAAATTCAGTTCGCAATAAATAGCGCAGTTAATGAAGTCACTGGCCTCTTTCTCGTGTAAGAGAATTAGTTTCTTGTGGTTCGCACTACGGCGATGCTGAGTCCAATGATATTATTTATCACCCTCGAGACTTTATGCTGAGAATTTAGGTTGCCTGTCTAGTATATTTGACAAAGTGCAAGGCCTTCTACTAAAAGCACATTCCAAAATTGTCATACTTATTTACGTCGTCGTCGAATATAATGTAGGGACATAGTATGGAAGAGGACATTTTATCAAACTGATAAAGATAAATACTTTAATAAAAAATTGCTCCACAATTACTAAATGCAAAATTATTACTAGAAATCGCCACTTGTGTACGAATTATCTGATATGACCGGTAAATCTATAGGATATTCGCACATAAAAGACCTAAAACTTGTAAATTATACGAAATAAATATTTTCCTCAGTACCTAGTAGACTAGAAACAGATAGACGGATTTTACTACTAAAGACTACGCAAAATCCTTCTTCAGTTGGCGGGTACTGTAACGGTGCCACCCTTACAAAATAATTATAATTAATTAATCTTAAATAGATAATAATATAGATATAATCTCAAATGGATAATAGTAATATATTCTAATCTTAAAATAAAACAAATCAATTATTACATGTTATTAATATAAAATACTTATTATGGAACCATAAAATAGTTAATTTAATCCACGCACCGTGAACTGTTTTGCTCACGGATCTCTAAATCAAAAGACTCGGTAGATTCGGACACGACCACGAGTCCCTGTTCGCCATTCCTTGTTCATTTCTACCTGAGACTGCTTGGTTCGCAACGCGTGAGCCTAAACGAACGACCGTTGAATTGCTTACCTTCATTAAAATTTAAATTATTCAAAGTGCAGTTGATCTGGGTGAGTTCTTATTTATTTAACAATAGCAAACATTGTAACTGTTCCATCCTATCCCTTCATGAGGGCTGCTTAGTGCTTAGGACTTTAAACTTCCTAGAAGGGTGCTGAATTTGACTAGGCGCATATAGTGCTATTCGAAGTTTCCTCTAATGCCTCCGTCTGGGATACCAGGATCCATCTCACCAACTAAGGCCTACGCTTAATGGAGTGTTGGCCTACTATCCTACCAACGGTCATCATCACCGTCGGGCTTGGGTATCATCGGCCCTCTTGCTAGCTGGCTGTCTACGACCCTGAAGAAACAGCGCTGGGATCTTCCCCACGTCAGGCCAGTGATCCCCTTCGTAAAACTTATTTTGTATGTAAAAGTGGAAGTAAGATAAATAAAAATAATTTACTATAAATCTTGGCTTTTTAAGAACCCACCTACTCTGAACCACCTAACGGTACAGCATGCACTGAGATGTCAGACAGAGTCAAAAATCGTAGCCCGTGACGTTTAATTGAGGGGGGTGAGGAGTGTTACCGTCGGTCGTCAACTGATCACGCGCAGAGTAAAACTAGTACAATGCACTCGCAATGTATTACTTGTTTTATGTTATAGGTGGTTCAAAATAGTTTGACTTTTACAATTTATTTTTAAGAATAATCAGCAACACGTCCGCCTCGCACGCTGCGTATTAGTTTCAGTAGATTCAGTTCAGAGTTCCAAATTAATTTATTATTATAATTATAACATTAAATCTCAAGTTTAAACTATTATTATATGAAAAGTTATTCATCAATAAATTTACGTTATGGTATTTGATTAAGGGAAGAGCCAAACTGCAACTATATTAAAAGGTGGTGGTAACCGGAAACCTTCAATCATTTTCTTCAGGGGTAACAACGTATTTACATTTTGATTCTGAATTAAGGATGAATATCGGGTACACTGTGTGACTGTTTGTCACCCTTATTCTTTACTAAATATAATACAAAATGCTGATACAAAATTTATCATAGAAAAATCGAACGTAGAATATAAACTATACGCTTACAAATACACGGGGGATATTTATAAAAAAAATACAAAGTCTTTGTCTCTCTAGAATAGGACGCGTGTAACTCAGTAGTTGCTTTACGTTGATTTAGCAGTGTTCGCTGTAGCGACTGCGTTCAGCTGTAAATTGTTTTCAAAGCGTCGCTTTTGTTTTGACTGAGAGGCACGATGTTTCCATGCTGTTTGCCGCCCAGACTACGACAACTTAATGCAAAAGTTTCCATTAAATCCTAAAATATGTGTAAAAAAATATGTCTATTAATGTTTTTTTTTTTTATAAAACTGACGTGACAAACGAACTTACAGTTAATCTGATGGTAAGGGGCTACTGCAGTCTATAGACACCTGCAGACAACTTCAAACAAAGAAAGCTACAGATGCGTTGTCATCTCTGAGGACTAAGATGGAATTCCCCACCGCCTGTAATTATACTGGCTGGCGGAACACAGCAGCGCATGCCCTACTATTTGGCGGCAGAAATAGGTACTACCTAGCTAAACGGACTCCCAGACAGAAAAGGAGTTCTACCACCAGGAAAAACAATTCGGTATAATGTAATAATTTTCGGTTTACGTAAGTACTACATATATTTCAAAGCTTAAATTTCTATACGTCAAAGACTTTAACGCCCACCACGCTGAATGGCTTGGTTCCCGTTTAACCGATAATACGGGTAGATCTGTTTATGACTTTGCCTTGGCATATTGTTTGGCACAACTGGTTACTTCGCCTACGCGGATCCCAGATGAGGAGGATCATGCAACTTCCCTGTTGGAATTTCTGCTGACCTCTCATCTGGAAGAATATCAGGTGCCCCTCTTGGCTCCTCGAACCATTGTCTAGTCCGGAGTATAGTGCCACTCACGCTCACATCGCTGTTAAGTTCTGCAGGTTGCCGCCGTGTTTGGCACTATAGGTCAGCCGATTGGTATAGGATGCGGTCTTTTTTGCTAGGATGCACCTTGGGACCTTGGGGGTGGTTTTGCTTCTCGCCGGATGATCCCAACGTTGTTGCTGATTCTGTCGCTGATGTGGTGCTTCAGAGAATGGAACTTTTTATTCTTATTTTGTGGAATCAACTACCACCAGAGAATTTTCCGGACCGATATGACTTATGGACCTTCAAGAAAAGAGCCTACTCTTTTTTAAAAGGCCGGCAACGCATCTGCAATTTCCCAAGTGTTACAGTTGTTTATGGGCGACGGTAGTCGCGTTACATCAGGTGAGCCAAATGCTCGTTTGCCCCTTCTGTTATAAAAAAAAGGCAACGCTCCAGAATTTTACTTGTACTTTATTCAATTTTATACAATCCAAGGTCGACTTCTTATCTTAACTATCCATCCGCCGGTGGATTGCTGCTCCTGTATTATTGTATAAATGATGATTTAAAGTAGATTTTGATACGAAAAAGTGGTGCGCTTTTGTGTATTAGGTATACGTCTGCGCAGATGAACTATTAGTGGAAACAATGAAACAAGTGCTCTGATTGTGATGTGAAGCTCAACATGAAGTGTTTGCTTAGTTGCCTTGAGATACTATCGTCATAGACTGTCTGTTGGCTCAAGCTGCCGACAAAATCTCCCAAAAACTTAACAATGTGAAGCATCAACATATTGTGAAGAAGTTTTTAAACAAATTCTTACTATGGTAATTTCTTATTATATTGTTACGAGCTTGGGGTTCGAGACAATTAAAAACTGCCGAGTGAATTACCAAAATTGACACTTTAATTACAAAACACTAATTACAACTTAAAACCACACTAATAACAAAACACAATTGTACTACTGATCACTTTAGTTCGCAGTTGTATCGCTTTGAAGTATTCGCTTGTATCGCCAATTCAACACTGCTCCTTCTACTGTAGAAACATCTAGAATGTTCGAGTACATACCGGTACCGACTGACTAGGTGTCGATAGTTCTAGAAAGTTCTTCCATGGAAATTTCTAGAAGGATCTTGACTCTCCTAGTTCTGCTACTCGATACTAGAAGGCGCTAGTGGTAACCAGTGTCGCCATGTATCAGGCATTAATTGTGGCGCGCGACAATATTATTCTTATTATACTGGTAAATTACAACAGTACGAGTCCATTAACAAAGTAAAAAAAAGATAATACCAAATTTCATATATATTCATAAATCTATATCTATATCTATACAATTAAATAAAATTCAAGTGTCTGTATGTAATGTCAAAAAAAGTGTGTGTGTACTTATATACGCACGTAAGAAGTTATATTTCTTTAGAGTAACAAAACAAAAATAACTAAAAATTATTTAAGGTCCTGGTGACAATTAATTGACGGCTCCGTGGCGCAGTGGCTTAGCAATGATTTGCAGTGTTAAGGGCCGCGGGTTCGATTCCCGCACGGAACAAGTATTTGTATGGCCTACAAATAATTGTTCTGGGTCTGGATGTTTGTACTTGTGGAATCTATGTATGTAAACTGCCCCCGCGATACAGGAGAAAATCCTAGAGTGGAGGTAATGTTTTAAAAAAAATTGTAATTTGTTTTTATTACGATTTTTAAACTTTATATTTACTCTTCATATTGTTTCACTAAATAAACATACATCCATCACGTCCTTTGATAAGTAAATTTGACCTCTTTTATCTTTATAAAGATATAAATAAATATATTAACGATTATACATCATAATGCTGAGAGTGCAAAACTGCGAAACAATCTCCACACTTAAGTTTGTTTTACAAAACTCTTCCTCTCTATCCACCTTTAATATATTGCAAAACAATTTTTATTCTTATGTGCACGGAAAGAAAATCACTTAATGCTAATATACTTTGAAGTGGCAGAGAATTTGTATTATATAAATATCATATTTATATTGAATTATTTTAGATCCTATATTTTCTTTTGAGCATGTCCATTTTTTAACTTTTTTCTTTGTCTATTATTCTTCTCTTTAATTTAGATATTGTTTTAACATAGATTTAGTAACTAACTAACGATATCCATGGTTTTTAACCTTTCCCTCTTTCTTGGTGTCCCTTCAACACCACTGATTGATGTAGTATAAGCAGATAAGCTAGGTACAGGTTCAATATATCTGTACTGATATGTAGATGATCTACGTGGAAGATGAAGATCAACCTAGAATTCAAACAAATTAAATAGACAAGGCAGACTTATTTCACAGAACTTATGTAATGCAAGTTCAATCTAACATATAATCTAATTTAACAATAATATATAGAAGAATAATTCAACTTCTATACAATTATTTTGTCTACACAATTCTTAATATTTGCAGTAAGATATTAAGAACATCATTTTATTGTTATGAATGTAATACAAAATTTATGAACTATATATTTTGAAACACCCATTATCAGCAGAATAGGTTACATACTGTATTATTTTTATTTATTATTTTTATTTTTATATTTTTATTTCAATTTTTTCAGAGGATGTCAGATGATTTGAATTATCATACTGCCTTAGATCGACCGCTCTCATCGGTATACCATTTAAACATCCTATTTTATCCTCACAAAAGCAAAAATCGTATAAAATACCTTTACTAAATCATTGTCAATCACCTCAAATAATTTTGCTCTTATATTATACTCTTACAAACACGTTTTAAATGCCCTTTTTATAACATAACATAAACAACGCCTGTCACCCAGAGGTAGGCAGAGACTACAGACTTCCATTTGGCACAATCCTGACACACTTCTCAGCCTCTTCATCCATATATCTACGCACGATCGTCGGTTAAGGATCAGTAAGGCCCATTTTCAATATATCGCCAATTTGGTCGATAAACCTTCGTCTAAGTGTCCTTCCTGTTCTTCCGTTCACTTCTGCAACATAAATTTGCTTTGTCACTCTTTCCTCGTTCATTCTTTCTACGCGACCAAACCACTGAAGCATTCCTTTCTTAATACTGGTCACAACGTCATCTTGCAAACCACATTTCTCTTATCACACTATTTCTCACCCTGTCATTCAGATTCAGCCTAGCATACTCCTTAATGACCGCGTTCTACAGCATTATTCTCCTCTCATGTTTCTTCTGCTGGACCCTTTCACTACCATACATTAAGTAGGACTAACACAGCATTATGACTTGCCATACGTGCCTTTTTGACACATTCTGACTTTTCATAATAGCATGTGAGGCCCCATTCACTCTATTTCCTGCGTTCACTCGTTTTTATTACACTTTTGAATACCAGCAAAATAGCAACACCACTGTGTTTCGTATGGTGAGTGTGAGAACCGGACCCTTTTGCTGGAAGGGCATTCCATCTTAGTACGGGTGACCACGCATCTGCATTTTGATTCTTTATTGAAGATAGATTTAGATGTCTATGGTCACAGCAACCACTTACCATCAGGTGGACTGTGTGCTCGTTTGTCACCTATCCTATAAAAAAAAAATAATTCGCATATCGACATTTATCTTAAGTATGGTTCTTATATCCACAAACTAAGCAAGAATGTTTTTTTTTTTTAGTTTGACGAACAGAATTTCTTGGGCTTGTAAAGCGAAAACGGATTGCGCTGCCGCTGATTATATGGCTAGTCCCTCATCTTGCAACGACCTTTGAACTGTAACAACCACATCGCCAAGATATCGATGTTTTCACTAAAGAACGTTTCTTTTTCCTCGGCATTCGCCAATCCTAGCACAAAGTTGTCTCTTAATGCCGTCTCGAGTTCTATTTTAAAACCACAAAACTGTGCGAGATGACGAGACGGGCCTTAATCAGTTAAGTCTTCCCAGGTCTTTGTTCCGCTTTATAAAAACATATCTATCCGCAAATATACATTTCTTTGAGGAAAACTGGTTGTCAATCTTTTCAATAAGAATAAGATCTAATTCTTCTAGTTTTAACGGAAAACTTAATCGCCTACTAGGCGATATATATTCTGCTAATGATATGAGCAAAAACTCTTCTCATACCTCCTGCTTTGTCAGTGTCGTCATGATAATCGTTTGCCATACAGAACTGGACAAATCGACTCTTAAAATATCCCACTCTTACATGTGGTGATCAAATGTGAGGTTGTTGCCGAACAACACATTTCCTTTGTTCGACATTGTTGTTGTTAACAATTGCACTAATGCGTAAATAAGGTCTTTGTCGCCAAATATTCTGTATTTATTGTTGAATTACAACACAACATTCAGATCTTAGTTTTTCATAAGCCTACAATATAACACATACTCTAATAATATAAATAAGCACGTTGTAGATTCATATATATTTGTATAACTACCTTAAATATAGTTATCAGTTCCCGAAAACTTGTGAGACAATTACCTGAAGTTGTCGCTTTTAGGTGTCAGTGTGCGCGCATCGCATAACAACTTCATGGTGTCGTTTTGGTGTCGGTGTGCACGCGCAAAAGTATTCAATAAAATCTTTTAATCAAAATCATATGGAATATATGCCATACTTATAATAAAAGAATATTTAATTTTATTAAATTAATGTTTAAAATTTTGTCTGTCTGTCTGTTTGTTCCGGGTGATCTCGAAACGGCTGGACCGATTTTGACGAGACTTTCACTGGCAGATAGCTAATGTTATAAAGAGTAACTTAGCATACGTTTGTTTTAGAAAAGTAATCGTTCTCAAAGGACTTCCCTTGACAACGATTGATGAAGATTGATTTTAAAGTCTTCTGTTCCTAAAATAGAATATGTTTTATTACCCTTTTTAAAAGAAAGCCCAAGAATAGTTTTCCAAAGTCCAGTTAAAAATTTAAGACGCAACATGAACGAAAACATTCAGGCTTTTTAGAAAAAGCAATAAATTTGTCTCCATAATGTATGAGGGTTAGAAGTTTATATGCGATATTGAAGTTTACCACTAACGTCATTGCCAGTTTCCTGCGGCTTCGGAAAAGATAATCTCCAATATTTTGTGTACAAAGTAATATTATGAACTCCATTTCCTGAAAAGCAACGAACATTTTCGAAGAGAATGTGAAGTTCTTGTAAAGCTTTGAAGCTTGTTTGAAGTTATGGAAACATCGTAGAATAATCCATTTAGTTGGATACATACATAATGTATGTCAATTATTCATTCAGCTGTCCTCCTAAGTTTTATTTTACAGATTTGCGAGGATTGTATGATGACTGTGTTATTATCGAATCTACTTTTTATATAAATCAATATAAGTATAAGATAATGCTGGAAAACATTCCAAATAAGTTTGCTATATTTTTATTTCTAAAATTTTAAGTTATGTTTCCGCGTCATACGTTGCTGCATCCTGCTTTATTTGTCGTAAGTATGGTGGGATACATTAAACTGGAAGTGAGAAGGGAAGTATCGCTAGCCACATACTTGTGTAAGGTATAACGGGGTGTGGTAAACAACCCAGCAATCTTGCAGGAGATGAATTTACTCTTATTGTCATCTATCTATCCATCTATTATCCATACTAATATTATAAATGCGAAAGTGTGTTTGTTTGTTTATTTGTTTGTTTGTCCTTCTTTCACGTCGCAACAGAGCGTCGGCATGGCATGATTTTTGTATGGGTATCCCCATTTCGGTTCGGTGGCTGAAGAGTGACATAGGCCACTTTTTCAGCGGAAACATATCATCTGTGGAAAATCGAATATGTTGCAAAATTAAATTCAGCTAGGTGGCGCCACCGTGATTCTACAAGACGGACGACGGTACGATGGACGAACACAGAAGGTCAGAATATCTGGATTATTATGTCTTTTACCAAAATTAGATAAAAATGTATGGATCTGTATTTTTCCACGCAGGACCGGGAAGAGCGATAAAAACATAAAATTCACCAGCTGATTTTCTTCAAACGTTTTGGTGCATCGTAATTCACAGAATGACGATAGCCTCGCAGACGATATTAAGTAATCCGTTGATGCCTGCTACCACTGGTTAATAAGCAGGCGTGATTATAAGTATGGATCAGACATACTATCACCACCTGTCACGCTTTCACCCTTAACTATTACTTAACAATGGTAGAAACAGTTCTTAGTAAGCCTTATTAATAAGCCTTAGTAATATTTATTGAACGGAAATGAATACAGTTCTTATGTGTGGTTATGAATGAATCGGTATTACAATAAAAAAATTGCAAATTAAGAAAAATATTTTTAAGAGTTCTTATTAACTAACGTATACATAGTTTAAATTGATTCCGCTAGATGTCGTTACTAGGTTTTAAAACGCGGTAACGATATGTTTCTGACATGTACTTAACTCCCGCCGTTGAGCCGCGCTTCAACTTATAGTGCATACGGTACCTATACGCTAAAATTGTTTCTATTTCGTAGCTTATTCGACTACCTGCTTTCGATTTCGGTTGTTTGTTATTTGCTTTGTGATTTGGTTAAGGTTGAATGGATTTATATTGGCTTTCATTTTCGGATTTGTGTGTTTTCTTGGATCGGTTTTGTTGATTTGGTTGGTATTCCTTTATACATATTTAGACTTTGGCTTTGATTTTGGATTTTGTTTATTTAGAATCGTGAATTGGTTTTCGTTGTTTTAGGTTGTTTAACAATATTTCAAAGATAATATTTTATAGATAGTGTATACGGTACCTATACACTAGCTTCTTTTCGTTGGTTATATTTATATTGACTACTGCTTTCGATTTCGGTTTTCTGCGATTTGTTTTGTGATTTGGTTTAAGTTGATTCGATTTTTTTTGGCTATCGTTTTCGGATTCGTGTTGTGCCTTGAATTAGTTTTGTTGTTTTGATTTTAAAATATTTAAAAGAAATATTTATTCCTTTTACATGTTTTGATTTGCTTTTAAAAATATTTAAAGGAAATTTAATTCCTTTTAGGTATTTTAACGTTTTTTATAAATAGGTTTTCTTGCTTATAATCCTCGCAAACGTAAGTCCAGCCTTTCAAGAGTATCTTCAAAGACAAGCGAAAAGATTAGCTCGATCGCTAGAATCTTTAGAAGATGCTGAACTGAGGCAAGAACAATCAGAGCGTCAGGCTGCTTTTTAGAGCATCTGAGACACCTTCTCAACGTCAGCAAAGGCGTCTTGAACAGACAGAGCGTCAGGCTGCTTTAAGAGCTTCAAACACCTTCTCAAAGTCAGCGGAGTTGACCGAAATAATAATGCCGGGATTTTCGCCTACATTTACGGTGCAAGGGCAAATTTATCTTAGAATAGGTTCACTTTTTAGCTGAAAACGAACAGCATAAATTTTACAAGTATATTTTATGGGTGACGAAGAAATTGAGGTAGACCGTCGCCAATTTATCCAGGGAGTTGAGAGAGACACAGTGTTCAAAATTCAAAGATTCTTGCATGAAAGTAACATTTTAGTCAAAACATTTAAAACTGCTTTAGAAAACCTACCTGAAGAGGATTATAAAGTCGTCATTCACGCAGATCGGACCCTCGAGGAGAGCATGAAAGGCGCTACAATGCACCTTTGATAAACGAAATAGCAGCCGAAATTAGTGGTGATCAATTTTCTTCACGAGACATTGTCTTGCAGGCATGTGATGATACGTTGCAACGGGTAGCCGATACACAAGTTTTATGACGCTCTGCACCCATTGATTTATTGCAAAGGACAAGGGGTTATCATTTTCAAATTCGCTCATTAACCCGGTCACAAAGGAGCCTACTCCGAACAAAAAAATATCATGTATGGATTTTTATGCGTATCATATGATGTTGCGAGAAAATGATTTTAACCTCTTAGCCCGGTGTAGACAATTATTTCATCAATTTTTGGTAGACATGTATGTGAAGGTAGAAAGTGAACGTCTCCGTTATATATCTTTAAATCAAAAAAAGCTGCGCGTTGAGAATTATATACATTTACAAGATGCAGTTTCTAGCGACGCCAATGTAAACCCCAGAGATTTAGGTAAAATGGTAATTCTGCCCTCATCATTCGTTAACAGTCCCCGCTACCTACATGAGACTACCGTACCACACAAACGCATTCGCCTATGTACGAACTTACGGAAGACCTGATCTTTTTGTTACTTTTACTTGCAATCCCACATGGAAAGAAATAACCGAGGAGCTAATGCCGGGCCAAAAAAGTACTGACAGACACGATTTAGTTGCTAGAGTATTTAGATTAAAAGTACAAAAATTAATGTATGTAATTAACAAAGGGAAAATTTTCGGAGAGGTGCAGTGCTTCATGTATTCAATTGAATGGCAAAAGAGGATTACCGCATGCCCACATTCTAATATGGCTTAAAGAGAAGTTGCGGCCCAGCCAAATAGACGACATAATAAGCGCCGAGATTCCAGATCCTGAGCAAGATAAAGAATTGTATGATACCATCGTCCGAAATATGATTCACGGTCCATGTGGAGCACGAAATTCAATATCGCCATGTGAAAGAAGGAAAATGTACAAAGAAATTCCTAAACAGCTATTAAAAGAAACAGTGCAAAATGACAATGGCTACCCTTTATACAGACGCAGAGCTCCGAAGATGGTGGCAGGAAAGTTACAATCAAATCTCGCTCTAGAGCGTTCGAAACCTTAGATAACAGCTGGATTGTCCTGTTCGCCCATTCTATGTAAAATGTTTAATGCTTACATTAATGTAGAAGCATGTAGCTCTGTCCTCGCAATCAAGTATATCTGTAAGTACATAAATAAAGGAAGACCAAGCAATATTTAATCTCAGGAGTGAAGGTGAGGCAAATCCGTTAATGAAGTACAGACCTTTCAAGCAGGGCGTTATGTCAGCAGTAACGAGGCAGCGTGGCGTCTCCTTAGCTTCCCTTTACACGAAAGGCACCCAACAGCTACTCACCTTATGTGCACTTAGAAAATGGAGAGCGTGTATATTTCACCGAAAGAAATTTCCAAGAAAGAATTGCATCACCGCCAAAACTACACTAACAGCCTTCTTTCAACTTTGTCAAACCGACCCTTTGCAAAACGTTGTTATATTCTGAAGTCCCCGCTATTATACTTGGAACACATCCAGGAAGGTGAAACGCCGTATTCAAGGCGCGCCTGTTGCAAATTGGCCCGGTGTAAAGTTATCAGATGCCCTTGGTCGTGTGTATACCGTCCATGTAACTAATTTGAATGTTTCTGTTTACGATTGCTGCTGCACCATGTTCGGGGTCCTACAGGATATAAAGACGTTAAAACTGTCAACGGTCAGGAATGCGCAACTTATAGAGAAGCATGTGAAGCTCTGTATCTTTTAGAAACGATAATCACTGGGATGAAACCATGGAGGAAGCTGTGCAGTGCCAGTCACCAGCCAAAATTAGGGATCTTTATGCAACTCTCATATCATCTTGGGCTATCTAATGCACATAAATTGTGGGACAAATATAAAGGGTACATGGCGGAAGATATTTTGTGAAGATTACAGCAGACACATGCAGACATGACATACAATGAACACATTTATAATGAAGCACTTGGAAAAATTTAAGATAAAGTAATGGCAATGGTAGGCAAAATTAAGCGACTTTGGAATGATAAGCCCTCAGCGAACAACCGAAAATGAACTAAGTGATGAAATTATACGTAAAACAAACTACGATATTCCAGCTTTGCAGCAGCAAGTAGCCAATTTGCCCAGCTTGCTTCCCGAACAAAGAGTTTTGACAAAGTATTACGACAAATTGAATCTGGAAATGGTGCACTTTTCTTTTAGATGCCCCTGGAGGAACTGGAAGACATTTTTGTTAAATTTATTATTAGCGCAAGTACGGAAAGATAAAAACATTGCTGTGGCCGTGCTTCCTCCGGTAGCCGCCACGCTGCTAAGCGGGGCTGCACTGCACATTCTGTTTTAAAACTCCTCTAAATCTAGCCCAGGAAGAATCGCCGATCTGCAACTTTAGCAAAAATAGTACGAGTATAATGCTACGACAATGCAAACTTTTAGTGTGGGACGAAAGTACAATCTCGCATAAAGCTGTAGAAGCACTAAATCGAACGCTCCAGGATTTGCGCAACCACCGATGTAATGGGAGAATGGTGGTTTTACTGGCTGGTGACTTTCTTGAAACTTTACCTGTCATTCAAGGCACCTGCAGATGAAATTAAAGCATGCCTCAAGTCGTCTATTTTATGGAACACGGTGACAAAATTCAGTTTAACTAAGAATATGAGAGTGCATTTGTATAATGATATCAATGCTGGAAACTATGCTGACACACTATTAAAATTGGCGATGGGCGGTTGGAAACGGATGCTGAGGCTGCGTTAAATTGACGAGATTTTTGTAATTTAGTACAGAGTCATTTCGAATTAATTGCGAGCGTTTATTCAGATTTAACGAACAACATGCATGAAGACAAATGGTTATGTGAAAGGCGATTCTTGCAAAAAATGAGAGCGTTAACAAAATAAATTCAGATATATTAAGCGAAGTAGCAGGAGAAATAACAGTATTTATCAGTAGACACAGTTATGGACACAGAACAGAGCACTTCATATCCTGTAGAGTTTCTAAATTCTCTAGAGTTGTCAGGTGTGCCTCACATAAGCTTCAATTAAAATTAGGCGTCCCAGTCATGCTAATGCGAAATTTAGATGCTCCTCGGTTATGTAACGGGACAAGGCTGCGTGTGACACATCTTGGACGGAACATAATCAGTGCTACAATTTTGACAGGCGTAGGAAAGGTGAAAATGTTATTATACCACGGATCCCTATAATTCCCACAGATCTTCCTTTTCAATTCAAAGGTTGCAGTTCCTATTAAGCTCAGTTTTGCAATGACAATTAATAAAGCGCAGGGCAAACGTTACAGGTAGCAGGGTCAACTTAGAAAAACCGTGCTTCTCTCAGTGTCAAATGCCCAGAATCTCCACATTCTTTCCCGAATGGAAAAACATATAACATTGTGTACAGTAGCGTCTTAAAATAGTGTTCAGTTAATTTTTTCCAAAATTCCCACAATCAATTAATCAAATTCCCACAGATCTTCCCTTTCAATTCAAAATTTCCTATTTAGCTCAGTTTCTTTTCAATTCCAAATGCTGCACCTTTGACGGACCTATTAAGCTCAGTTTCCTTTCAATTCAGAAACTGCATCTCTGACGAATCAATTTAGCTCAGTTTCTTTTCAAAGTCTGCATCCTGACGGATAATTATGCTCAGTTTCCTTTAATTAAAATATATCCATTTCCATTTGGAATAAACAGGCTATTTTCATGCTTCCCTATACGCTGCGTTTCAAAACATTTAAATAGGATGACGAATCAATTTTGCTCAGTTTCCTTTTAATGGCTGCATCTCTGACAAATCTATAAAACTCAGTTTTCTTTCAATTCAAAAAGCAATGGATAGTTCATTTCCCAGTGACCATGCAGGCGAAGCCGCGGGTAACAACTAGTAGCCTATAAAGTCCACTGGTGAACATAGGGGAGATATTTGTATAATTGCCATGCTTGACAGTCAGGTTGGCAACCGCAGTTTTATTATCAGAAGATGCTCCTGCCCATTTACACTTTCAGTTTCCCTCTGTCGCCGCTTACGACACTCATGGGACGATATAGGATAGTGGATATTCTTACACTACCACCAGAGATACCCGTTGTTAGTAATACAAAATCAAGAGTACGTTTACAGTGATTTTACCCACTACGGAACGGACAAGGTATATGCGTTTAGGGTGAGAGATTGTTTGTGTGTGCAAACAAATGTTCCCACTTATATAAAAATTCATTTGTACGAACAATATTATCTGGTTGTTTGTTAAATAAAAGGTAACTAGAGTATATTATTTAGGTCATTGTAGTAATATATATTTATAAGTGTATTTATATGAATGTGATGTGTTATATTTATATATACATATTTTCATGTTTTTATGACACCTGCTTTAGTGTATCTGCTTAGCTTGTGGTTAACTAGTAGAGAATGCCTTGAAGCATTAAGTTCGCCAATTGTACACTATGTGCAATAAGGATTTTTAAATGAATAAATAAAAGGTTGTGAATTCGAATCCATTCCATTTACAATTAAAATATTTTACAGCACAAGTAGCTGAGTGGTTGACTAATTCACCTTGTATACGTAATATTTTTCCTATAAAATTGAAGTGAAAAACGAAATCACTGTCCTCCTGATGATAAGTAGTTACTGCAGCCCATGAACACCTATAAACAACTTCAAACAGAGAACGTTACAGATCTGTTGTCTTATGACAATTCGTATGTAATATTACAATAAGATTTTTTTATGTACCCTAGGATTGATGCATAAAGCTGCGGTAAAGTGCGAAAGACTTTCCATAGTCTCGAGTAAAGCTGAAGAGATGAAGACCGTGGGGTTTTAATCGGTAGGAGTCCGACATAACGGGTATCCACGAGGACTTCCCATAAAAAATAAGGACTGATGCATAATGCTGTGAGACATTATGTTTTAATTTAATTATACTATACATTTAATTATACCAGCTCTCTCAACTGTTCACACCGGGACACATACGTGCCGAAATAGGTAAGAGGGTGATACCTTCTCAGCCGCACTCCTAGGCAGTAAAGGAGTTCTACCAACCCAGTAATGACTATTAATAGAATTATTAAAAAAAAATATTATAATACTCCTTTAAACGGTATTTGAAGTGCGAATTGTTTTGCCTCAGTGCTCATAGGATTTATCACATCCTCTATTGTACTGTTTGCCGTGTGCACAACAACGTTTGGAAAATCTCTAAATATTCTGATAAAGGCGCGCAATATCTTTTGGGCAATTTGCGAGCATTTTTTTTCCTTTAACTTTCATTACATACTATTCACTAGCTGTGCCCTTGACTTCGTTCATGGAAATAGTACCTTTGTTATAAGTGCTTTTAAATGACGGAACCTAGTTCATGTAAAGTTAAATGTTGTACTTTTCTATAATAGGCGTATCATCCACTATTCATCCATTACAGATTATACAGTCTACTGCTGAACTTAGACCTCTCTAGATTGCCTCATAGTGGGGACATTTTCCCATATTGCAAGCTGGATGTCACCACAATTTTATAAGTTAAAGCTGTTATCAGGAAGATGCTGTTCTGTGGCGCCTCTTTGACACCCATATGATAATATTGGGAAGTGGATTCTTTACGCTGTCCCTACGACAACGCTCCTACACGGAATAATAATACGAGTACAATGGTTCTATCAATTCATAATGTTGTAACAAACAACAACTGTGTAAAGCAGCAAACATTTAAAAAACCTAATTGGAACTTTTAAAGGTCTTTACTTACTTTACCTATACATTTGGGCGATATTATTGTAAAACATTTTAAATATTTGTATGCTTATATACAAATTGAAATGCACAAATATGTCGTTTTTAAATTTTAAATATTTAGTGTCTACAATTCTTCAGAGACATCTAAATACCGTAAATTTCTGCTGACACAGTCTCCTGTTGTAAGCGGGACTTTATATATATTATTTTAAAATCAGTGTGTTAACTTACTATCCGACCATCGTGTGATTTCAAGTAATGTTGTGCCACAAACGAGGCCAGCAACGCACCTACAATTCCCCTAGTGTTGCAGTTGTACATGAGCGGCGGTCGACAGTTACCATCAGGTGAGCCGCATGCTCGTTTGCCTCCTCTTTTATAAAAAAAACACTGCTTCTACAAAGGTCGAGGGAATT
Organism: Parnassius orleans; assembly: GCA_029286625.1. Classification (NCBI taxonomy): domain Eukaryota; kingdom Metazoa; phylum Arthropoda; class Insecta; order Lepidoptera; family Papilionidae; genus Parnassius; species Parnassius orleans. Next base: position 52,153 of record JAGSMP010003167.1, read on the forward strand.
TCGTTACACATAATAATTTGACCTCTGAACGCCGGTACTGATGTATATTTTCTCTGCAATTTCTTCCACCGTGTTTGCAATTCAAATGCAAAAAATTTTTTATATTCAAAGCTACAGCGCCAAATTAAATGAAAAAATAAATTATTTTTTATTCTTTTTGTACTTAATAAAACGTTACCCCTCACACTGGATTTTCTCCTGTATCGTGGGGGCAGTTTAACCGGAACAATTATTCGTAGACCATACAAATACTTGTTCCGTGCGGGATTCGAACCGCGGCCCTTAGCGCAGCAACTAATTGCTAAGCCACTGCGCCACGGAGCCGTCTAATAATAAATGACTGGTGTAATGTGTCTACTGGCGTTCCTCAAGGCGTATAGTCTCTCTCTCTTCTGTTTTCAATTTTATCAATCAATCACATTAAATCTCAAGTGCTCTTCATCTGTGCGCGATGATCTGCAGTTATTCTTTGATGGAACACTCAAATATCTCTAATGCTATCTCATTATTAAATGATGACTTAAAATATATCCGAATGGTCACTGTGGCGCAACATGGACCATCTAAATGCCAAACCATAATCTAGGTGGCAGGCGTTATCGAAACTAGATACAGCCACCCTACCTCAATTATGTTTTTAAAATAATGTTTACCATTCTCTCCCATGTAAGAACCTTGGTCTGTATGTTGTTTATGGAACAAACATATACAGGGAGGTGAGTCATAAAACAACTGGACTTTGCGATCTCATATCGATTAAAACTCTTCCACTTAATACTAAGATGTCCAGTCCTTATTCTGGAATTATTGATTATGTCGATGTGTGTTGCTCAGACTGTCTCAACATCACCTTAGCCATTGGATCGTCTACTTAACAACTGTCAGATACATTTATGGTCTTCGTAAATACGACCATATGTCTTCTTTTTCGTGCTTGACTAAATTGTGCTATCCGTCAGCGCAGATATGTTAGAATACTCTACCTTTTCACAATTATGACGATCCATGTGCTCCCGGGTATCTAAATCAAATTTCAATACCTGGGAGATTCTCATAATCGTTCTCTCAAATCCTTCAGCTAATCTTAGTTGCTCACTCCTTTACCGTACTGGTTATTTATCTCCTTTTCGCCTCACGGCCATCAGACTCTGGAACGACATACCTCTTGACATTAAAAAGTTCCCAATAAGTTTGTTTTAAAAATCAAGTCAAAAGCATGTGAAAAAATCGTTGCAAGTTGAACTAACTCAACTCATTTTGTATTTTAATTATGTATATTTGATATTTGTTCATTATATATATGTGTGTGTTTTGTCTTCATATATATAATGGTTCAGGTGGTCTGTTTTCTTGGGCAGGAAGCCGTTGGTCCTGCCTGATCTCTCTCCAGTTGTGTCAGTTCATCCATCGGACAATGCAGTAGGGCAGGAGTATTCTGTCTTGCGCACACACTCGAGTACTATAATCCTGTCCTGCGTTGAACAGTACGAGACCATTACCAAAATAAAAAAAATATTACCAGATTTCATAAATATTCCTAAACCTATATCTAAATATCTATACAATAAAATAAAATTTAAGTGTCTGTATGTAATGTCAAAACAACATCTTTTAAATAAATGTATATGAAAGTATATATACGATACTTATAATAAAAAAAATAATGTTTAAAATTTTGTCTGTCTGTCTGTCTGTTTGTTCCAGCTGAACTCAGAAACGGCTGAACCGATTTTGAGACTTTCACTGGCAGATAGCTAATGTTATAAGGAGTAACTTAGCCTTCGTTTGTTTTAGAAAAGTAATCGTTCTCAAGGGACTTCCCTTGACAACGATTGATGAAGATTGCTTTTATCGTTTTCTGTTCCTAAAATAGTATATGTTTTATTCCCCTTTTTAAAAGAAAGCTCAAGAAAAGTTTTTTCAAATTTCAGTTAGTAATTAAAGGCGCTACACGAACGAAAACACTCAGGCTTTTTAGAAGAAGCAATAAATTGTCTCCATAATGTATGAGGGTTAGAAATTTATATGCCATATTGAAGTTTACCACTAACGTCACAATTGGCAGTTTCCTTCAGCTTCGGAAAAGATAATCTCAAATATTTTGCGTACAAAGTAATATGAACTCCATTTCCTGAAAAACAACAAACATTTTCGAAGAGAATGTGAAGTTCTCGTAAAGCTTTTGAAGTTATGGAAACATCGTAGAATAATCCATTTTGTTGGATACATACATAATGTATGTCTATTATTCATTCAGCTGTCCACCTAAGTTTTATTATACAGATTTGCGAGGATTATACTATGACTGTTATTATCGAATCTACTTTTATATAAATCAAGATAAGGATAAGATAATGCTGGAAAACATCCCAAATAAGTTGGCTTTTTTTATAGGAGAGGGGGCAAATGAGCATGCGGCTCACCTGATAGTAAGTGACTACCGCCGCCCATGAACAACTGCAACATCAGGGGAACCAGGGGACTTGCAGATGCGTTGCTGGCCTTTTAAAAAGGAGTAGGCTCTTTTCTTGGTCCCTAAGTTGTATCGATCCAGAAAAGTCACCGGTGGGATTCGATTCCACTGGGAATTTGTGCGAAGAAGAAAACATCTTCTAAATCGCACAGTGGTGGACCGCCAATCATCCAGATGGTGTGGATGGCATCGGGAGTTCTGCCGCGATGTGCGTTCGTGAAATTTGGCGGCTGGGATTAATCCGAACAATTCCTCAGAGCACTTCCCGTGGTAAATGCGAAAGAAAATGCAAAGAGATGCAACATCTCTTCGCCGCGCCAATGAATCGAGCCGATCGGAAAGGACTCGGTCGTAGACGATTCGAGTGCTCTGCGCTGGATGCGGTCAAGTGGAAGGAGCTGGCACTGGGGAGCCCCAGCCCAGAGATGGGAACAGTGTTCCATGTGAGGCCGAACCTGCACCTTGTAAAGTTGCAGGCGTTGTGCCGACATGAAATACTGTCCCGCTCTACTGAGCACGCCAAGCTTTTTAGAGGCAAATTTGGCCTTCTCTTCCAAGTGACCACAAAACTGCACGTCACTCGATATAAACTGGACTAGATTTAGTCGCCCCCAATCCGAGACTTTGTTCAGCAAAGACTCGACTTCAGACACAAGTTTGTTCCGGTACTCGGCGTTTTCGAGAATATTATTGGACCGTTGTATAGAGCATCACCAGTGCTTCATCCGCAGCAATGAATATTACCAGTTTGCAACATAGCGTTAATAGGCTTTTAATCATAGCATGCACCGTCTACACACGACGTTGATGCTTCGACCTGCAAGAAAGCATTAATTGCAATTTTCAGGAAGCCATAGGAAGGGCTTCGAAAAGCGCTGTGTAAACCCGATCGAGGCTTCGCAATCAAACAACGGCCAATGCCTCCCCTTGGACTCTACTGACTCCGCCCATTTATAGTCAGGTAGACCAGAAGATCACCAGCTGATCGAACGACGAAAACCGTATTGGCGGTCACTAATCAGCTGGTGATCCTCAGGTACCTCGCAGGCTGGCAGTTTATAGCAGACTCCATTATTTTGAGAACAAAGGCGATAGGCCTGTAGTTGGACAGGTCTGAGCGGTCGCCTTTAGAGATCAGGTGGACCATTGTCTTCCATGTTCAGGACTACGCCTTGGGGTAAGGCTGGAAAAGACGCGTTTAAACCGGGCCAACTCCGGAGCACGTCTTCAACTGTGGGAGGGACTCAGGCCTCGACTTGCTGACGTCCAGGGAAGGTGTTTTGCGACCGAGCGCTATAAACCGCACGTCTGGCATGGAGCACTCACACGCGGGATGGTCGGCGGTGTGTTCCCCGTCATTCAGAGTCGAGTTGGACGCAAAGAGCCTAACAGATCGGCTTTCTGCTTTGCAGCATGGGCCAGTGATCGTCTCTCTGCTGAGATGGTGGATAGCTGACAAGTTCCATGGACAGCGAGAGACCAGAATGCACGGGTTCCCGAGGAAGGTGAACTAGCTTCTCGCCAATTCTGCCGATGCTCAGACCTTGCCTTGGCAATGACTCTTTGAAGGACCTGGGCGGAATTATACTTCTTTAAAGAGCGCTGGTGTTTGTCGAGACGTTGATCAGCCCAGGCCTGGTAGCATTCCTGCTTATAGCGTGATGCTACTTTACAGGACCGCCAAACGATGGCTGGGATCTGCCTCCGATGGGCACCACAGAATGGAACCCATCCTCTGTGATGAGCAAACCCACCCCAAAGAGTGAGATGCAAAAAGACCGCATCCTATCCCAATCGACCGACCTATAGTGCCAAACACGGCGGTAGCCTGCATAATGCAACCGCGACGTTAGTATGAGTGGCACCACACTCCGGACAAGACAATGGTCCGACGAGCCTAAAGGAGCGTCGACGGAAACCTGATATCCGTCTGGATGAGAAGTCAGCAGAAGGTCCAACAGGGAAGGTGCATGATCTTCTACATCTAGAATCCGCGTAGGCGAAGTAACCAGCTGTGTAAGACTATATGCCAAAGCAAAGTCATAAACAGATCTCCCCGCATAGTCGGTTGAACGTGAACCGAGCCATTCGGCGTGGTGGGCGTTAAAATCGCCAAGAATCACGATCTCTGCGGATGGGATCTGCTGTAACAAGGAATCTGTAGCCATTTGGACGTGGTCGATGAGTCGGTCTGTTTCGGCATTAACGCTATGGGACATATAGAGGCAACCGTAGACGCGGGGATGGTCGTTGCTGTCTACGCGCAGCTATAGGATGGACAGGTCCGTACCTTCAAGACTGCTGAGGCGTCGAAATCAGATGTCCTCTCTGACGTATACGCAAACTCCAGCCCAAGGCACAAAGTAGTGTTCTAATTTGTCCCCGGGTAGGAGAGATATGAAGTATCAGCCGGAGAGGACACCGAAGTCTCGGTTAAAAAGAGCAAGGCCGGCTTCGCCGTCTCTAGATGGAAGTGGACACCGTTATAGTTGGAATGAAGTCCACGATGTTGCAAAAACTCACGGATAGCGTGACAGGGGTCGCCCAGTCTTATTGCTTCGCTTGCCCCGAGCAGTATTAGTCGCGAGCGGAATTTGCCCCCCCCAGAATACACGGGGAAGCCTGAGCACCCATGCTCAGGTATTTGCGCTGTAAACTCATGACATGAAATCTTAATGAATTAATGTAACATGCTTCCATTAAACCGCAAATAATTGTTTAACCTCATGGCACGTTCGCCTTTAATCACTAACCAATGCAATGTTTGAACAAATTACAGTGTTGATGTTGTGCATAGCAAATTGTTCTATTAGTTGTTACCAAACAGTTATATTGTAGTTGAATTGACAGGACAGTTTTGCACTGATTAGTTAATTATATGATATAAGCGTCCTCGTAACAGATACGACGTATTTAAACACTTCTAGATTTTTTTGCAGTTATCCAGTAGGGTTCGAGCGTGTACAGGCTAAGTGCGATGTCACCCCGAGAACTAAGATCCAGTTTCAACACACTACGCTCACCATACGAAACATAGCAGAATTAAGCTTCTATTTTACGCTGGTATTCTGTGAGAACGACCAGGGTCGACCTGAACCATTCGTGTAACAACCATAATACAGTTACACTGTGGATTTACCACGTATAGGCTCCTTGTGTTAATAAACTAGAAATATTTTAATCGCACAAAGTTTCCCGTAGTTGCAGGTGAGAGTGATTATAGCTGTTTATAATGTTATTTCAGGTGTCATTTAGGCACATGAGCTCAACACAGGAGCATTTAAAACATTGTCTCTTTATCACATCACATTATGATATCTTGTACAAATTATTATTACATGCCTTAAGCGCGCGTAGGTATTTTTTTATAGGATAAGGGTGACAAGCGAGCACACACTGATGGTAAGTGGTTGCTGTGGCCCATAGACATCTACATCTATCCTCGTTAGTGTATAAAATGCAGATGCGTTGTCAGCCGTGAGGACTAAGATGCAATGCCTCCTTTCCAGTAAAAAGGTATCCGGTTCTCTACACTCACCAAACGAAACACAGCAGCATTAAGCTGCTGTTTTACGCTGGTATTCTGTGAGAGCGTGGTCCTTCCCTGAAAAATTAAGATTCCAACGTTTTGTCACATAAAATCGTATCTAACAATCATATTGAACATATAAATGATACAAAAAGCACATTTTCAGAAAGATAAATGATTGTTGAAGTTATTAATGCTTTTTCTAATCGATCGTTTTAGTGGCTTATGGTGTGGATTCATTAAGTCCGCATAGAGTGGTAAACACGATAACTTTTGAAAATATTAATTGTTCAACACAATCTATTTTTTAATCTCTTCATCTATCACGTGGGAAGGCATGGAATGTAAATGGCGGTTTAATTTTGTTTTGTTTAGTTATAATTAATTTTTTGCGGCTAAGAAATCCCGAAATTTTCGATGTTTTGGGCAGCCTTGTAATAATTTATTTTACTAAATACACTTTGCCTCACTCCGTCATCCGTCATTCCGGCTTCGGCCGCCGTCGTGAGTGGATACTGTATCGCTTGTTTGCAGCGAAAAAGATCGCTCAAGAAATACAAAATTTTCCAAAAACCAAATTTGATACATACTTGACAAGGTAAGATATTATTATTTTTATAATCACAGATTTTTATTACAATATTTTGTTTCGCTAAAAGTAAGTAGGATTTATATATAAATATCCTTAAATACGTCTTGGACTTTATGGAGTGACTACTGGAGCTCCTCGACGAGTAGAAATAGGTGTGCTGAGTTTGGGCTCGTTTTGTTAGTTATTTTGAAACCTTTCCTCCAGACTTAATGGAATGACCTGAAGGTGTACTTCGATGAATGCTGCTGGAACTCCTCGACCAGTAAAACTAGGTGGGTCGAGTTTGGGCTCGGTTTGTTAGTTATGATAACACCTTACCTACGGAATTGATGGAGTGACTTGGAGGTGTACTTCGGTGACTGCTACTGTAACTCCTTGACGAATAGAACTACAATTTACAATTTTTAAACACTTTTCACGATCATGAGCATTATGAGTCGTGCACTGGATTTTCCATACTTTTTATTGACGTTTGACATAAAATTATCGGAAAATTGGAAGTATAGTAATAAGGTTATTACTGAAAACTTGTGTGTATTTAAACTCCTTTAAAAAAATTACGTATAACATGAGTGCTTAAGGAATGCACATTTGAATTTATCAAAAGTTTTAAACATTATAAGTGTTTGAAATGACAACTGATAGTATAGTATGAATAAAATGGAACAACGATTCCACAGAGTGCAAATTTTATTGACGTAAAGGAAACACATTTTGCAAAGCATAGACACAGCGCTTATTCTTCTGCATTAGGTTATAAAATTGTACTGCTGGACATGAAACTCCCAAATTGTAGAGGATAATATACCTGTGAAGTACCACGCTCACACAAAATACCAGCGTAAAATAGCAGAATAATGCTGCAGTGTTTCGTATAAAGGATGACAAGAACATCTTTGTTCTCCCTATTTTACTTAGTACTCAGGGTTGACAACGCATCTGCATTTTAATTCTTAATCTAGGATGGATGCAGATGTCTATGGGCCACAGCATTTACTTAACATCAGTTGCACGTTTGTCACTGATACCCCTATTCAAAATACGTATACAGTCAAACTGACATGTCTTCTTGCTTTGCGTAATAACTTCCAGAGGTGTGTTTGGTTGTGAGGGATGCCAAAATTAAATTAAAAGCACTATTTTCCAATTTTAGTTTTTTGCTTAAAAAGGCGGGATTTAATAATGGTGTCATGAAAATAAACTTTTTTTTTAAATATTCTTCCACCTTCAACCATCTTCAAATAAGGAACTGTTTTTTTAAATAAAGATGTTAAGCGAATGCTCAGCCCACCTAATCGTAAGTCGATACTGTAGCCCATAGACATCTTTGTCTATTCTCGATTAAGAATCCAAATGCAGATGTGTTGTCACCCCTAAGGACCAAGATGGATTTCCTCCTATCCACTAAAAAGGTCTCTGGATCTATACACACACCATACGAAACACAGCAGCATTGAGCTGCTATTTTGCACTGGTATTCTGTGAGAGCGTGGTCTTACCCCGGTCGAGCCCACCCATTTGTGCTACATCAATAATATCCTAAAAATATGGTATAGGTGCGTTGTCACCACTGAGAACTTAAGTGGAATACCTTACAGCTTGTCATTATACTGGCTCTCTTTATTTTTTAGACCTGCACTGTGGATGCACTGTTGCTTGCTGGTAAAAATAATGAAGTGGGTGGTACCTACAGATTGTACAGACTGAGGTCGTACAGACAGACACAAGAGCGAAATTGTCAGTAAACGTATTCCTATTCTTATTCTGTGCGCGTATAGCAAAATATTGAGAATAAAGAGCCGACTATTATACCGTTCAACTCGTACCAAAAACCTAAATAACCTATAGTATGTTTAAGTATTAAACACGCAATCTCCGGCACAATTCCAGCCACGTTCATACATTATTAATGGTCAGTAAGGCTGTTTAAAATTTAATATATTTTCTTTTGGTGTTTAGGATATGAAACGTGACAATATTGCTTAAGTTGTTCTAGAGTTCTGTCAAATGTTAAAACGAACTATTCGGACTGATCTGAACTGTAGAAAAATTAACCGTCTAGTAGCGGTGTAAGAATATTCACAACCCCATATCGTACCGTGGGTGTTGCAAGAGGTGACAGAGGGAAAAAAAACTGAAGGTGGAAAGCAGTGTCTTACAGAAAAAAACTGCGTTTGACAACAGGCCAGCCAAGCGTGGCAACTATGACAAATATCCTCCCTATGAAGTATTTTATGGGGAGGCCTATATTCAGCACGGAACTTTAAATATTGTAATGAATGTAAAACGAAATAATGATAAAAAATATTACATGTATTGGACAACTTATTTATATAATTTAAAAACCGCTTTAAAGATGTAACGTATAACGTTGCGTTTGTTTAGTAGGATTTCTATTCAGCACTATAAATATTCGAGAGAAAGTATACCGTCATCTATTGAAAGAAAGCTTTTGAAACATCAGCTACACAAAAGAGGTGATTACTTGACGTCCCCACAGTACAAAGTACACAGTTTTAAATAGTTGAATAATTATATTTTACAATCATTGTTTGATGATGTGATACTATGTTTTTGTTTATTTTTTAACACAAAAAAGCTCATGTATTTTGGAGGTAGATACATAATTTGCACATGAACAATCACTTTACGATTTAAATCCATGCTACAGCTATATTATATAGTTGTACGAATTGGTCGGCACAACCGGAAAAGTACCACGATCTTATAGAATACTGGCGTAAAATAGCAGCTCCTGTATTTTGCATAGTGAGTGTGACCGGAGACTCTTTTACTGGAAACGAGGCATCCCATCTTAGTCCTCAGAGTGACAACGCATCCGGATTTTGATTCTTAATCGCGAATAAATGTATCCATCCACTAACTATCAGGTGGGCTGTATGGTCGTTTATGACCCTTATTCTAAAAAGCAACAGATCCGAAACATTATTTGCATGACATGTTCTTGGCGGAAATCGAACCCGACCGCTTCGCTGTAGCTAATCTAAATCAGGCCACTGCGCTGTAGAGTCGTCATTATTTAATTAATTAATTTGTAAAATGTCACGCGCAAAAGCTTCCAGTCACTGCATTTGAATTTTAAATATTCATGAAATATTCGAGTGCGGGGAATTTTTAAATAGAATAAATGAAATTTTACTTTTATTGCTGCAAATTGAGGCTCAAGTGTAATAAAACATCTATGACGCAGCATTTACGGTAATTTGACAATTATATATTAACATTATGATTTTTTTTAAATATATTTTGAAGGATAAATTGGCACCTAAAAAGCTGATGAACAAACGAGCTTACTCCTTCTTAAAAGGCCGGCAACACACCTAAAATTCCGCTGGTGTTGCAGTGGGCGGCGGTCGACACTTACCATCAGGCGAACCGCAAGCTCGTTTGCCACCTCTTCTATGAAAAAAAAATGATGTTATTTATATTGTGTATAATAATCATTGTTTACACAACACTATAAGTATATTGACCAAATCGGCTATATATTGAATATGGGCCAAATAAATAGAATCCTTTACCCACGAACATCTATGCGTAGGTATATGAAAGTGAAAGATGCGAGATCTGTATGATGTGTGTCAGGATCGTGCCAAATGGAGGTACGTAGTCTCTACTTACCCCCCTGGTTAACAGGTGTGAAATTTTATGTTATGTTATAAATATTTACTTTCCTTTTAATATTTTTTAAACGTCACCTACACACTAGGATTTTCTCCTGTATCGTGGAGGCGTTTTACAATCACAAATTTCACTGGAAAGAATTATTTGTAAGCTACCCAAACATTAGTTCCGTGTGGGATTCGAAGCCGCGGCCCACAGAGAGAAGGTTAAGGCTGGGTTGCTTTGATTGTCACGCTTGCCAGATTTACTTATATAGAATAAGGGTGACAAGCGAGTACACATCCACAGAGCCGCGCTCTGCAGTGGGACGTATACAGGCTTTAACTTTACGTGACATAATAGACAAATACTAGATATAAAAACAACTAAAACACTTTTTCTTTTATGATTATCTTATACTAGCGACTCGCCCAGGCTTTTCTTGGGTAGGATCTATTATTTATTTTTTAAATATCAAAATTTTTGGGATAAAATATAACCTAGATCCCGCCTGGCATTTCTCTCTAATCTGTTTGTTAAGTTTCATCACAATCGCTTTAGCCGTTCCAAAGATTAGCCTAACAGACGGACAGGCGGACAGACGGATAAACAGACAGACAAAAGTTTTCATAACCCTCGGAGCTAAATAGACCCCAGTTGTTTTAATATTACAGACAGACACTTCAATTTTATTCATACGTATAGATTTACCCAGTAATCACATAAACAAGTTTGCATTCGTTCAATGTTTAGTAACAAATTTGATGCTTTGAATAATTTCTCTCCAGCAAAATTTGAAACTCAACTTAGCTTGTCGCAAGCAGTAGCAGTTTTTGTCAATTCAACTAAAGTTTGTCTCAGTTCGGATGCAAACATTTATTAAGTAATTTCAAATCTTGATTATATATCTTGATTAAAACTAGTATAAAAAAAAAACTTTATTAGCATAATTACATTCCTTTACAATAAGTTTAAAATAAGCTAATTACAAATTTTAAATTGCTTACTTCAATTTTTTATTGCCGGCTGTACTAGGCCGAGCACCGGCATGCCAGACCGGCATGCCAGCTGTATCACAAACGGCAGTTCCTTCCTCTATGTCACAAAATAATATAATGTCACTAAATTTAGCTTATATTTACTACACTACTAAACTAAAAAAGAACAAAAAAACACAATAATAATAATGACATTAGACAGTTAGTTTTAAACTAAAGTTAAAATTGATATTCAACTTTTTTTTTTTTACACAGTATTAATTACGTGAACGATGTTTCCTTTGTCGTAGTGTCCAATAAAAAATCGGTTATTTTTTTAATCATGTGTTCGCTTCAAATACTTTAGTTACCATCATCATCATCATTAAAGCCCTTTGTAAATTTCACTTGTTACTTGTCATATTATTTCTACAAAGCTCTACCTAAATTTTACCCATTCTCGTACACTCATGTACATTCATTAACGGTTCAGTTCGGACCTGTGAAGTGAATCTGTCTATTGACATTAACACAAGGGACAACACGACGCATACAAAAAACCCAATTACCAGCTCCCGCTGCACTTAGAGTCGCCATGTCCTTTACTTTATTTTGTAAACTGGAAAGTTACACCCACCTATAATTTATACACAAACGATAAGGCTGATTATTAGCTACTTTCAATGTAAAGAAGCTAGAAATACTTCAGTAAAACAAAATGTGATTCATAATAACATATAATTAAGAATAGAGTAAGTCTCAAATGTATAACAGTAATAAATAAAATATACATATATTATAAATATTTTAACAAATACAAGTACTAAAATTGTTTTTTTTTTTAAAACCATTATGTCAGTCTTTCAGGGCAAAATGTCCGACTTTCAATTTTTAGGCCTGGCAACCCTTGCGGCACCAATATTTTAATTGAGTACGTGCAATAATTCAGCAATAAAGTCGGATGAGTGTTATACGAGTGTATTGTGTATAACTTTAAAATCAACATTTTAAGAAAGTTAGTATTGAGAGCTGATTCTATTTTCGATACTTTTTGAAAATGCTACATTTGAAAAAATCTTTTATCTTTTTTAAAGTTAGAAAACACTTGTAAGTATTCATATGGACACACATTCAGATCCGGAACATTTGTAGGTCGTCGTTGACAGATGGACACGACAAAATTATTAGGGTTATGTGTACGACAGAGGAACCTAATTGCGTAACATATAAAGACATACAATCGAGTTAAGAAGCTCCTCCACTTTTTTGAAGACGACTAATAAATAAATGACCTTTTATAACTATATATAGCCTAATAAAAAGTGTCAATACTAACGAAATGGGTTTCTAGATTCAGCTTAATGTCAGGTTATAAACATTGATGTTTAAACGTGTTATTATGTACATAGTTTGTCAAACAAAATTTATTATTTTCTGAACTAACTTACTTATCTACCTCCGTTGTGCAATCGATAGCATTTAAACGATTTCGACAAAATTCTGGTTCACTTTTGTATGAGCAGAGAACTATCTTATGTGCTCTTGATTTAAAAACGTGTGTAGTAAAAACATCTAATTATAAAAAAAAAACGTTAATTGAAAGTAACTTTTAATAAAACAAGTTCCAGATATCTCTATCACAAAATGGTTTTAAAGATGTATGGGTATCACACTATCTATTTGATTGTAAGTAGATACTGTGGCTTGTAGACACCAACATCTCTCATCGATTAGTAATCAAAATGCAGGTGTATTGTTATTCCTAAAGACTAAATGCAATGCCACTCTACCAGTAAAGAGTTTCCGTTCTCATTGCCATTCGAAACATAGTAGCATTTGATTTATTTAAACTTTATTTATTTATTTATTTAAAACTTCATATACACGTGCTATATAGGCGAACTTAATGCCTAAGGCATTCTCTTTCAGTCTACCTTGGGATGATGCAGAGATAGAATGAAGTAGATGTAATAATAAGTTAATATGCGAATACTAAACTAAAATAACAAAAAAATTGTAATACATGGAAATAAAATACATAAGATATAAAGGTACATGACAAAAATATATAAAATAAATTATAATAAAATGAAATATAAAATAACTAAGATAATAAAAATGTATAATACATGAGTACATATTATAATGTTAGAAGTATATAAACTCATAAAGATATACAAATATACATAATAAGAATAAGAATAAATATATCGAATCTTCGCTTCTCGATCATCTTCACCTTCCAAATATATTTGAAGGTACTGAGCGTCATGTTCGGCTTTTGGTAATATACTTTAATTTAATAAACCTGGCCTTGTACTTTAAAAGTCGGTGAAAAACCATCTGCTGTTACCTGTTTACCACCAAAGGAAGTCATCTGGAAACAGGCGTTATATTTACGAATATTACCCATAAAATGGTCATTATCTGGGTGTAATCAAACTAAAGAGTGGTTCAGGCAGTTGTTTCAACCGATCAAGTTGCACTTTTCCAGCGCTGCAACACATACCAGGTGTCTCATCCTTCCATTTCAGCGCATTGCACCACTGACATTTGTATGTCATAGAATCCAAGACTACACTGCTGTCAGTTCTATAAGCAATATCAGGGTCATACTCCATAGCGGAATGGACCTTGTTTTTCCATAAACGCAGTATAATGTTTTCCTCATACCGTGACTGAATTGCTCTATGCACTTGTGGATTCGCAGTTTGTTAATTTGCAACAGCTTGCCTGTGTACATTGGGATTTGTTTTTCTGATAAGCGGACACAGCTTTACGATTTGAATCTGGCTTGTTCTGCCTATATCTTTCTTGTGCACTTTTTAATTGACTTTTTCTTGTGTAATTAGTAAATCTCGACCTTCGTTTATTTTATTTTTTTCATATTTTAATGTCGACGATACAGATTGATCTGTTACGCTGGTTGGAGATGATATTTCACTGTTTACAAAATATGTAACAGTTAAATGGTCAAGCTCTGAACCTTTTTCAGATCAAGCTCTTCGACAGGTACCTCCATGGGACGCTGTGTAATTTTCTTCGCAACAATAGGCAGATAGGCATCAAAATGTCCATTAGATAAATCATGGCTAAATCGTAATCGCCTTACTAGACAGATGTCTGTTCCGGACTCTGTGTAGCAGACCGTTTCGATATACTTCAAACCGAAACGGAAATATCCTGCAGCTACCAATTCACAAAGTCCACCGTAAGTTTCATTTTTTAACTGTTGAATAATTATCGCCATTTCTGTGAGTCATAACTGAAAACCTAGGCTAATTTACCACAAATCTAAAATTTGTAAACGCACCACCATCGCATTTTCTTGGGTTCCGTACATTAAAATGAAAGAGCACAAAAACAGGCGCCGTCACCTATAATGGGCACGACAGTATGTTCTTCCATTTTCCTTTAATATTAAGAGTTTCTGTAGTCATTTTTCAGTGAGAAAAATACTTCTATCAACAATACCTAATCACAAAGCAAATCGAATTTCAAGTTTGAACAGTGGTTGTACAAACACAAAATCAAGCAACTATACGAAACACAAGCAAATCGTAAACGGTAGGCAAGCAAACAAAGTCGAAGTCTAGTCAAATATCCGTTAACAGTGAATAGGTACCGTATGTACAGGTTGAAGCGCTCATTCACCATTCACTTTATATTAGTTCAAAAAAAACAACGTTACCGCGTTTTTAAACGATACCAACGCCATATATAGATAAATATTAAAACGTGGCGCACTGAAGTAGGTCATTAAATAATACATTCAATTACCAGGTCCTGTTACATTTTAATTAGGATACGGACGCTTACGCAACTGGGCTAAGGGACGTCCGACGAACTTTAACTGTTTTAAATTAATTTGTTTGTAAAAAGCTCTAACTAGGTAATAATGTGACCTGCCATAATATATGTGAAATTTTTAAAATAGAATAGAATTAAAAATAGAATTTAATTTTAGAACAGTGTATCTTATTTTAAAGACTTTATTATAAAACTATGACAAACTGACAGTCAGACACACAAGGTTTACAAGGCTTACAGACTAACACAAGGTAAGTTACTATTGCAGTCCATGGACGCTTACAACTAATTTCAGACAAAGAAGGCTACAGATGTGTTGTCACCTCGATCTTATAACAGTAATTATACTGTCTCTTATTACCCAGGTTAAAGGCACGTCTAAGCAAACAAAAGCCTATTCGTTGTTGATTTGAAGACGCACAGATTGTAATCGGTCGGAAAGACAGACGCCGACAGACTATTTTACTCCTTTATAAATTCGCATTACGAAAGACGAAGCAAACCGTAAATTTCGAACGAAAAATTCCTTATTCTCTTAAAAAACATTCAATACATACAAAAAAGGTTACACTGTATTATATGCCTTAGTAATTACTTATTAAGAAACGAAATATGTATGTAATATGTGGTATAATTATACTCGTATGTTTAGCTAGAGATTTTTCATTACAATAAATTCTTTGATCATTGTAATGCAATAAGTGATCTTAATATTGCATTTATTTCGATTAATGGTCTAAAAACTCCAAACTTCCCTAAATTATTCGAAATCTTTATTGATTAAAATATTAAATTTCGATGATTTATTTACATTATTTATTAGAATGACAAACAAAAAGAAAAAAGTAAGAACTATTATTTATACATCCTAATGTTGTCAGACACAACATAATCTACAGATAAGTAAAATTGGTTTATTTCACAGCAGTCCTAAAGCTTGCTGCTCGTGCGCCAGAATAACACATTTCGTGAATATTTAACGCTTGCACTACGGCTTACAAGCATCACCTCAGAGAAGCGACCTGCCAAAACTTTAGGAACATGATTTTTCCATGCATTTAAATTTTTGTTTTTGCCACAAAAACGTACAGTCTACGGTTACAATTTCGTTGCCTTATTAAAATATTATTAAAAAGTTTAGGGTGAAAATTGAGAACTAGGATTTTATATATACGGATATACGATTACAACAATTTTTATATCATGTTGTTCTTATTAATAAACGCCTTTCAAATAACTCCTGGACGTAAATATGTGGCAATAAGCTTTATCAAACAAATATCTGATTTTATCTCTGCTGGTCTGCCCATACTTATAACCTTAAATCATCTTCTATTATTCCCAACCGTCACGCAGATCTTTTTTCACGAGAACGTAACGTTTTTTCAACACCTACTTGCACGTGACGCGTGTTAGATAGAACAAGTTACCGGATTCGACGATTACCGTGTCCTCCCCTCTCTTCGGACCTCGGGTAATCCTATAATATTCAACGCAACTTGTCTCTCTTTTCTAGCTCCAGGATCTTCACGTCAGTCCTCAGGGTGCGTGCGTTATAAGTTGCCAGGTCGAGTCGTCGTGGGTGGCAAGAACCTCCACCGGAGATTCTTAGCGCCCCTGCCCCGCCGTTACCATGTTACCATGGTCGCCACCGTAGCCAGGAATAGCGGGCCGCCGGGGACTGGGGCCGTCTCTTCGTAACTTTCTTCATTGGGTATATTGCCATAGTTGCCGCTTGGCGAGCGGGTTGGCAACCGCAGTTTTATTTTTGTTTTGTTGTTATCAGAAAGATGCTGCTGCCAATCCTCTGCCTCAGTTTCCTCTGTCGCCTCTTACGACACCCACGGGAAGATATGGGGTAGTGAGTATTCTTACCCGCCACTACGGGAAAAATTATAGAAATTTATTACTCTAAAGTACATAATTAACATTTTTATAGAAAAATTGGTGAGAAAGGAACACACTGTTACAATATTTATTTACTTAATAGTAAGTAAGTAAATATTGTACATATCCTCGAAAAAATCAAAATGCAGATGCGTTGTCACCCCTGAGGGATAAAGCCTTCATATTCAGAGACAATTTTGAGTTAAACTCAAAGTTCATACTGTCAAAATTTGTATAAATACAATTGTATGGCCTACACTCAAGTTTTGAAATTATGGAGGTTGAGTTTACAGTCGAGATTTTCTCTGAATACGGCCTAAGAGGTCCTTCCCCGGTCAAGCCGACCCATTCTTGTTTAGTAATAATAATCTTTTGTTCTGTTAATTTCGACTTGTACGGTTAGAAATAAACGGGCGTCTTAAGTCACACAATAATTGTTCAATGAAAATAACCGAGCAATATTAATTTTCACGAAGGGTTATTGCGTCGTATTTAGTGTTAGCTCTGAGCTCGTATTATGTACACTGTGTACATTATCTTTTATGTGGGTTTAACGCGAAGTGTCATTTAATGAAATAAATAAAACATTCATTTAACTATAGTATACTATACTGTTACACCATTACGTGCCTCGACTTATATTGTAGCATTACTTGATGGTTGAGTGACCCTCCCTGCTACTCTAGAGGTTATAGTTTCGTGACTCGCTTGTAACATTTTATATTATGATTGAATATTTTTATTTTCATTGTTATTAATATTTACTATTGCCGTGTGTGGCGAGTAGAGTATCCACTAACATATCACCCATCGATATCTTAAGAGACAATAGAGGAAAACTGAAATAAAAGATGAATAGCGACATCTTCCTGATAACAACTCAGATTAATAAAAAACTGCGGTTTCCAACCCGCCTGCCAAGCGTGGCAACTATGGTAAGTTTGTGGTAAATGTAAGTGTAAGTACTCGTAAGTGGTTTCTCCTATGAAACAATCAAATCCTATGAATAAGGAGGCCTATGTTCAACTGTGGGCTTTTGACAGTTTGTAATGAATAAATGATGATGTTTTTAGAGAGGTTACGCTGACTTACGATCACACAGTCCATCTAATAGAATATGTATGATGTGATCCACAAGCCTTTCCTATTTACATTTCAATAAAAATTAAAAACGCGGATGCGTTGCCGCCCCTAAGTATAAGGTAATTTATATATTTATAAGGGTCGCCGACAGATGAAACACAAAAACTGAAAACAAGATACAAGCATTGTGAGAGACATGCAATGTGTTCACCCAGTTATAGCCAACCACAGCTAACACAGAGTAATGTTGCGAAAAGTTAAACAACGTAAAATTTTGTAGTACATTAGCAAAATAGGGTATTAATGAGCAATTAAAAAGGTTTGCATTTATCATCTAAATAAAGTAACATTTTTCTTCTAAAATTATTTAAATTGTCATTGAATGAATACCCAAGTCAGATGGCCAGATATATCATTATAGTCTAAACATTCTGGATAATGCTGAGTTAAGACCGAGGTTAGTCTTATGAGGTGGGATCACCAACAGCTTGTAGACATTAAAATGAGGTAATCTGCTTGGATCAATAATGTTAAACATTTCCAGTTATTGAGGACAGTCAATGCCATTATTGCACAGTTTGTAGAGGAAGCTTAAGTCCAAAAAGGAAGTAAGGAAGACATACGGAAATGCTTAAGCTACTCAGGATATGAACTTAAGGAGCGATGACGGTTAAATTTCAATGCTAGCATACTAATAAACCTCCGCTGTACTCGCTTAATTTGGCACTTATGAACCTCATAGAAAGGAGACCAAACTTGAGAGCAATATTCAAGGTTGCTCCGAACTAAGCTGTGAAAGAGTAGTAGTAAAGTTTAAGTATGTCTGAACTGTTTGGTGTTTCTAGCTAAAAATCCGCATATTGTGGACGCCTTCGTTATAATACTGTCTAGATGTGGTACGAAAGACAGTTTACTATCCAACAAAATGCCTAGGTCGCGTATACACTCGTACTTGGTTAGGTACTGTGCTGTCAATTTTGTATGTAGTATGGATATGAATATGTTTACGAGTGAACGATATATGATTACACTTTTTAGCATTCAGAAGCATATTGTTTTGAGTATTCCTCTTTACAATTAAAAAGGGTCTTCGGTTGTCTATACTTACCATACACAACACAGTAGCACTAAGCTTCTATTTTACTTCTACTTCTGTGAGAGCGTTGTCCTTCCTCGGTCAAGCCAATTCATTCGTAATTCAGCCATAATAATAATAATGTCCTTCAGACCGTATTTCGGTCATGGCGGCCAGTCTCAACGGAGACTAGCCATCTGCGCAGGTAGGATCATAATACACGAGTATTAGCGCAAGCAAAGGTTCACTCTCTATTCCTTCATTCTCATAGTCTCTGACTTCGGTGGCAATGCGATACGACCGGGGATCCACGGCTTTACTTGCTTTCCAAAACAAATGGGTGAAACACCACCAACTTCCTGGCTCCAGGCTGCTGCTCAGAATTTCTCGACAGAAAGGCCCGGAATTCGAACTGGGGACCACATGATTAGCATTCGTGCTTACGACTACTATACCAATGAGGCAGAATACAGTTGCAGCGTGGCTCTACCACGAGTAAAATGCTATGTCTGCCTTTGATAATCCATGACCAATCCCGGATAAAGGAATCTCCCGTTGTAGGAAGGATTTTTACTGATATTTCGTTTTATTGCATAAATAGTTAATTTAAAGCACTTCGACAACCTCTTGAGGACTGCAAATTCTGTTCGAATCCGCCATTCGATTACTGTCGTGAAGCACTCCCACACAACACAAGCATTTTAGGTATACTTGGAGTGGTTAAGTAAGCTTTTAATGAATAAATACTCCCCGTATTAGAAGTTCATAGGGTTACTAAGTATTCTTTAAAAAAACATTCCAACGAGTGTCGAATGAATAAAGTCGATTTTTATACTGTCATGTTATATCGTTGATTTCGATTCTAGCCCATACTTTTGTCGTGTTTCCATTTCAATATTGTTGCGGACTTGTTATAAGCCATTACTCGACTACTGTCCTACCAATCCCCAAATACAGATAATCTCCAATACCAATATTATGAAAGTTTTCTTTGAAGTAATAGAAGGTTAGTTTCATTTATCAATTTAATAACTGCTCTAGGAATAGCCAAGGAAAGTTTAGAAATAACTTCCGCTGTGTTGTTTTACGTTAAGTTAATTTTTTTTAATTATTTTTTCTTTTAAGAAAATCTTACTTTCACACTACGCATTTCTCCTGTATTGTGGGGGCAGTTTACATACCATAAGGAAAAACATTAAGACCAGAAAAAATTATCTGCGGGCCATACAAATACATTTTCCGAGCGGTATTCGAACCCATGACTCCCAACGCTGCAACTCTTTGCTAAACCACTGTGCCACGGAGCCGTCAATGCCGCTTTACGTTATTTTAGGGATTTGTAATTGTTACATTATAAACCTTTGTTTGGGCCGCCAGAATGTTAATCACATTCATAAGCTTAGTTAGTATCCGCCGCAGGAAGAACCAAGAAGAAAATTTTTTAGAAATAAGTCCCGCTGGGTTTTTACGCTATTTGAAACACTAAAGCAAGTAATTACTATAAATAAATAAAAACTGTACAACTAGGACTTAATATATAGGACGTTATATACCCTTTAAGTGCCTATTTCGCCTTTTGTTAAAATATACAGGCATATTAAATTTAAATGCTATTAAAAAAACAACATGCAACCCGGGTTAGCTTCGTTTGTTGCTGAGTTTCAAACAATAAACTGTTTTGATTACGTTCGTTTGCCCAACTGTTTTTCCTATCCTAATTTTATACCTACATTATTATTTGAGCTTTAGGATTCAACATTTTATATTTTGCATGAAAAGAATTTCTCCCTTGAACGATAATAATGTATGTCAGTGCTGTTTCTGAAGCTTATGACTATGTATTAGATCTGAATTGCTTTCTCAATCCAAAATTTATCTCAGAAGCTAGTTAAATTTATTTTTTGGCAATATTTATTTATTATAGTTTTCGGAGTCAGTCTTTGAATGCTTCGTTGGTCTAGTGATCGTTAGCGCGACTGTTGTTTGAAAACCTTATAACCGAGTTATTAGGTTTCCCTGTCAAGAACTTCTCAGTAGCATTCCGGTGTCAGGAAGTCTTCGCTGTGCCTTTGGTATGCCTGATCTCTCTCCGGTCGTGTCGGATTGCCATTCAATGGACTATGAGAATGAGGGAATAGAGAGCGCACATACACTTGTGCACTATAATCATGTCCTGTGCAGATGGCTAGTCTCCGCTGAGGCTGGCGGTCGTGACCGAAATTCGGTCTGAAGGAAATTATTATTATACTCTTCGGAACTTTACTCATCAACACTCTTTTCTTCTTTGAACATTTTTCCTGCCAAGCTTGACGAAGCGATATGTCACAACTGCTCGAGAAATGTTGGCTTTCCTTACATAGGTATTTACAAATACGACCAATGTTAGTCACTTACACATTTACAAAAATATGTCAAGGTTTTGCATGAGAAATACCTATATGGATTTATTTTCGTTAATCATTTACTTTTAGACTATATTTGTACTTACATGCTATTTTAGTAACAACTAATTGTGTATCTAATATAGATATGGGCTCGGTACATGGAACTAGTTATACTTTATGAGGTGGCAGGACTCATTTACCACCATCATTAACCACTCGTGGTCAGCTTAAAATGCTTGTGTACGGAATGGTTCACGACAGCAGTCGAATGGCGAATTCGAACCCATGACCTTTTGAGTTCGCGGTCCGCACACATCCATAAGGCTACTGTCGTTTACAGGTACCACCGTCTTTCCTATTTGTGCCGCCTGCTCTGCTGTTTTCCAGTCCGGAAGGTATAGATAGCCAGTTTAATTGCAGGCTATCAGCCATTTCTGAGTCTTCGTAGGTGACAATGCATGTGTAGTCCTTTTTGTACTGCAAAAGCCACTTACCATCAGGTAGACTATAAGTTCGTATGTCATTTCAGTTCTATAACTAAAATGTAAATCAATGAACCTGGCAGAGTGGAGCGCATTCTGTTGCCTATTATTCGTAAGACTCCCTTGTGAGTATGCATAAGCGTTACTAAAGACTGCAATTTTTGCGCCTGACTGCGTAAAATCGTCCGTATTGGGATCAACAAACATTTCAAGTACTGCAACAGCGAGGGAGTCGTCACAAGCCTGAACAAATTAATATTGTAATGGTATTCAATTATTGTATTAAATTCGCAGGACAATTTATGCTTTCTTTGCGAGGGCACTTACTAAAGACTACATTTTGCGCATAATGCGGAAAATGCTAAATTTAATTTAATTTGCATTAATTTATATTTGTATACTTATTTGCGAAACTTAATACGTATACGACCCCTTATTTAATTTATTCACCAGCTGCCATTACTGCTTTCTTCTCGTTACTAGCCGACTTCAAAAAAAGGAGGATTTACATTTCGACTGCATGATTTTTGGTACGTATATTACTCGATATCTACGTTAATTGCGTTAATTTGATGATTTTTTACTTAAGGGGCCCTATATAAATTTGGAGAAAAAATTGCAGCCCAAGGGTGGGAAAAAATGGGCCGTTTACTGGACGCCGCCACCACCAGGAATGTGTGCGCAGATAGACAAGATAGGGTAGAGGCTAGACTTTCCGTGGTTGTCGACTACACAATGCGCTGGCAATGCGCATGTTTTTGGCAATGGTAATACAAAAGGGCAAAGTAGAAATCAGTGGCATAGAAAAGAACATACTACAAGTCATCTTTACAACCAAAAATACATTGTATTTACTGTTATTATGTATTGAAAACTGGCGACCCGCCCTGGTTCTCCTGGGTGAGATCGATTAACCTAACGTCATTAAGATTTCTGAAAATCATCATCAATAATCATTTTTTATCAGCTTTATTCAATTTTCTATTCATTTCTCAAAAATAAATTATTCAAGTTTTTCGGATAAATATAGCTTAGATATTTCCTGGCATTGCTCTCTGCGCGTGAAGTTTCACCACAATCAGTTAAGCTATTTCCAAGATTAGCCCGATCGTACTGACAGACAAAACTTTTACAAATTGTTATTCATATCTTAATCGCTAAAATAAGACAATAGATGTTTTTTTTTTTTTTATAGAATATGGGTGACAAACGAGCACACAGTCCACCTGATGGTAAGTGGTTGCTGTGGCCCATAGACATCTATCTATCTTCGTTTGCAATTAAATGCACATGCGTCGTCAGCCGTGAAACTAAGATAGAATGCCTCTTCTCCAGTAAAAGGGTCTCCGGTTCTCTGCACTTGTTACGAAACACAGCAGCATTAAGCTGCTATTTGCTAATTCTGTGAGCGTGGTCCTTTGATGACCGACCCATTCGTGCTACAACTATACTATTTTATAGCTGCATAATTTAAATAATTTGGAATGTATTTACAAATCTTTAATTGTATGACTCCAGAATGATAAGAAAAATTGTTTTACACCTGGTGCATCAAAATATGGGAATGATAAGCAAAGAGCTAGAAATTGAATTGTTCTTAAATAACAATATTCATATTTGTATTACTGAACATTGGTTGAAAGCTTATAAATTAATTTTTAACTTCAGTAATCACCAGGTGGTCAGTTCTTTCAATAAACAGTTTTTTAAAAATTGGCTCCTTAATAGCTAGTAAATTATTATCATGAAACATAAAGATATTGTAAGCCTCTCTGTTGACGAACTGTAAAATGGCATGTGTTGAGCAGAACACCTCATTGTTGTGAGTGTCTACAGACGTCATGTTCTATATACGATACTTTGAAAAATTATGGAGAAGTTTTAATATCAATCTCTAAAGCTTCCTCCACCAATATTAAATTTAGATCATTGTTTAAATCATATGGTCTTTTTAATTTATTTTTAGAGCAAACGCGTAGTGCTCAATCTAGTGCAACATGTATAGATAACATTTTTACAAATGTTAAGCCGTTGCATAAATGTATAATTCAAAAATTAAGTTCTGATCACTGTGGGCGATTAGTTTCGTTACCATATGTTCACAAAAAGCAAGTAGATGAGAAAGTTGTGTTTGTTCCAGTAAATGCACGACGCTTGGAGAAGTTTAGAAGTAACATAGTGAAGAAACTTCTATCACTTTCATACTAAAATAATCCAAATTCTTTGTATGGAACATTGTTTAAGCTTATTTGCAATGAATTTGATAATATTTTTACTTCTCAAACATTCTCCTTGATCAGTCGGAAGGCATTCAATAAATGGGCGATAGTAGGAGTCCATAAAAGCAGACAAAGGTTATATGATCTTTACCATGAAAGGTCATATAATTCTAGCGTCGAATTTAGGGAATATGTAAAAAAATATTCAAAAACATTTAAAAGATTGTGCTCCACAGCCAAGTCAACTTTTGCAATTCAAACTACCAGTTAAGTGTTAAAAACAAATTAACTGAATCAGATCAGGACGTTGCAATGGTTTTTGAGAAGTATTTTACTGATATTCCGATCTTAACCACTAAGTCACTGAATTCTGCTCCTGCCGTTGCTGAATCATTACTTAAACAAAATGTAAATGCGTGTACAAAGAATTTTAAAAAAGTATCATCAAAAGATATTACAAAATATTTTAAAACTATTAATATTAAGAAAACTGCGGATCTGTGGGGGATTTCCGTTAAAGTTATTGCGTCTATAATAGATACAATCGCGCTACATCTAGCTATTATTTTTAATACTTGTATCGAATATGGTGTGTTTCCTGATTTAATAAAGCATAGTAAAGTAATACCTTTATTTAAATCTGGTAGTACATTAGACCCCATAATTTAGACCTATTTCTGTACTACCAACACTTAGTATATTTTGAAAATAATATTCTTGATCATATGTTAAATTTCTTTAATATAAATTATTTACTTCATAAAAATCAATTTGGTTTCTGGGGTCGATCGACAACTGATGCGGTGTTGAGCTGATTAAATATATCTTTAATGCTTGGGAGAATTCACAGATGCTTTGGGTATATTCTGCGATCTATCAAGGCCAACTATTGTATTCACTATGAAAACATTGTTTAGAAACCAACACTGGTAACTAGTGATGCTCTTAAATTAATTATTTCATATTTATAACAGGAACGCAAAATGTTGTCATTAACAGTGTGAGCTCTTCTGGGTCGATGGTACAAATGGGCGCCTCAAAACTCAATTCTCGGCCCCTTTCTGTTTCTTGTACACATTAATGACTTACCTTACATAGTAGGATAAACATGATATAATATTATTTGTGATGATACTTCTTTGATTTTCAAATTAAGACGACAATTAATAAAAATATGACGAAATAAATAATGCTATATCTAAATTAGTAATGGTTCAATGTTAATAATTTGCATTTAAATGGCACTAAAACGAAATGTATAAAATTCATGACTCAAATGTCAAACAATTAAATACTAATGTGATTTTAAATGGGGAGGAACTGAGTCTTGTAGATACCACCATTTTTCCTGGAATCACACTAGACATGAAACTATTGGAGCTCCCTATATCAAACCAAGCAGAACAGTTCTGCAGCATATGCTGTAAAATATTAGAAATCTTACAGTGTTGGAACAGCTAAACTGAAAACTTTAGCTATTTCATAGCATAATGTCGTATGGTATTTTGCTATGGGGACACATAACTGACACTGAAATTATATTTTTTTCAGAAGAGCAATTATGATGTAAAGCCTAAAGAGTCTAACGACAAAATTAAAGGAATTAATATTAACTTTGGCCTCTCAATACATTTATGAAATTATAATGTACGTGCACAAAAACAAAAGAAGTTTACAAAAATAAGTGATATTCATTCTGTAAATACTAGGAACAGATACAAGCTAGTAGTACCAGTTACTCGACTCCATCGAGTCAGTAATTCATTCTTGGGGCGATGTATACGCTTTTACAACAAAATTCCAGAAAATATGCAAAATTTAACCTGCTCAAAGTTCAAAAACTTTATTAAACAAAGTTTGTATAAAAAGGGTAATTATAATATTAAGGAATTTATGGATGATAATAACCCCTGGGAATGAGGTGATCGCTAACTAGCTATTTCTAATTTGTTTTGTGTTGTTAATTGTGTAACATACATGATTGTTAGCTGTTATTTAAAAAAAGTCCCGCTGGGTTTATTGCTGGTTCTTCCCAGGACAGAGGTTTTTTTTCGAACCAGTGGTAATTATACAAAATAGTGACTTTCAATAAGTATTATTTATAATCTATATTGAATAAAAAGTTTGTGTTTCTGTTTCTGTTTCATGCATAACCTGCTGAAGTCAATAAAAGTCAGTTATTTTGATATTACAGACAGACACTTCCATTTTATTTATATGTATAGATAATATTTCACAATGCTATACACTCACGGTTTTCTAATCGTTGATTATCAGTTTAATAAATTAATTATCTCTATCTGTCTCATTCTATTGTCATTAAGAGAAAAGAGAGACTATCAACCTTGAGCAAATTAAAGTCAATTTTTTGAATGAGTATGAACATTTATTCCTCATCCATTAGATAATTAGTCCATTATACCTCACTTTCAGAGATTATTAATGTTATAGTCAAAAGTTGAAAATCTCAAACAAATTTCCAGCTAACTCTATATCTGAAATTTATAAATGTACTCGTGAAGGTAATGTCACGTTGAAGACCCTTAAATTTCAAGCATCGTTAAGCAGGAAAAAATGTCACAACGCTCGCAACGCGCAATGGCTAGACATTGAAGAATAGTTAAATTTCAGTAGATATATTTAATGATAGAATATGTAAATATATTTTTTTCATTATAACAATTAGCCTCATGTAAAGTGGACGCTATGCACAGACCCTCTCTCATTTCTGAAAGGGTTATGAAGCAGTTAGTCCGCTAGCAATTAGTGCGGACTTCGCATGTCCTCAAACATTTAATTCCGCGCGATGTTTTCCTTCACCGTCGAGCACGTGGTAAATCAGCACTTACATTGCAAATTACCAATTTCTTTCGTGCCAGTGAGGATCAAATTCTGTTTTATTCTTATTGAAATTGAATAAGTGTGCCAAACGCACACACAGTCTACTGGATTGTAAGTGTATGCTGTGGCCCAATGACTACATTTTTCCTCGATTAAGAACTAAATGCCGTTAAAAAAAGCAGCCTAAGCTGCTATGTTACGCTTCTGTGTGAGCGTGGTCCCTCCAAGGTCGAACCGACCCATTCCAGCTACAGCTATAACATAACTGCAACATGGATCTAGCACATGCAAGTCGTAGTTATCTAGTATTTAGTAGTTCGGAAATTTACCTAACTCTTGAGCAATAATATATAAATTGTTATAAATATATTAATTTATAAATATATAAATTATTTTAGAATTACAATACCTGCAGTCTACTAAGCACCATTATAGTAAAGCTTTAAAAACTGAAGTCCTTTATAAAACAAGTGGATTGTAGTATCACTGCTGCTTTACAAATTGAACGCTTGTTATTTTAAATTAACGAAAGATGTAATTTAAAACAAAAATATGGTAATTAGAATGAAGGACATGTTAATATAATATATTCATTATTATACGATTCAAAACTAACTTTTGTGTTTTGTAACAATTGGGAAGTAAATGTTGCAAAGACTAAACTCTGACAAGACGTTGAAATGTTTCTGAATACAATACATAGAATACTGGTCGTGCCCGGGTCTGACAATTTTTTATTCTTCATAACATAATAAAAAAGGTAAACTTTTTAAATTGATCGATGAACGAGGAGGAGGTACTTTAATGAATTTATCGAGACGTTAGAATCCTGCTTCTATCAGACTGATGTTCGTGAAGAAAAACTAAAAGAAAATATATTATACTAACGATCCGCCCTGGCTTTGCCTGGATGGGATCTACTAATGTGGCGATATTTAGATTTAAGATAAGCAAGGATCATATTATTATTATCAATATTTCGTTTAAAAAAAATCTTCAACATTTAACTGAAACTAAGTTTTACGGA
Source organism: Parnassius orleans (assembly GCA_029286625.1). NCBI lineage: Eukaryota > Metazoa > Arthropoda > Insecta > Lepidoptera > Papilionidae > Parnassius > Parnassius orleans. The sequence continues at coordinate 80,156 of JAGSMP010003167.1, forward strand.
TTTTATTGCATATATTAACTTATTTTACAGCACTCGTGGAATCGGGGAGACTCGTGGAAACGGCGGCAATTTAAAATTTGTTAATATACTCGATAAAATCGGTAAAGATTTGTTTCATTGAAATGTGTAGTGTTCGCGTAAACATAAAAAATCGAAAATCTACAAGTTTTTCGGATAAAAATATAGCCTAGATTCCTTCTGGCATTGTTCTCTGTCTATTCATAAAGTTTCATCACAATCGGTTCAGCCATTCTGAAGTATAGGCCAGACAGACAAACGGACAGAGAGAGAGAGAGACAGACAGATGAATATTTTAAGAATGGTTGTTTATGTCTTAATAGTATGCACATAACCCTCTGAGCTTAATAGAAGCCAGTTCTTTCAATATTACAGACTGACACTTCAATTTTATTTATATGTATAAATATAAAAGATCTTTTTACAGACAACAGTTGCAGCACATGGGAAGTTCAACCTGCGTGCGGCACGCACGGTTGTATTGTTTCTTGCTAATGAACACGTAACATTATGTGATACGTTATAAGAATCTACAGACATTAATTCTTACAATACAATACATGAAAACATGTATTATATATTTATATTTTTTTTAAATCGTTACCTCCACACAAGGATTTTCGCCTGTACCGTGGAGTGTGTGCGTTTGTACCTATTGTTATGGTGGTATGGTGTTGTTATGTATGGATCTGGTGCTTTTGTCCTGTATAGTGGAGTTTACATACATAAATTACACAAGGACAAACATCCAGACCCGGAACAATTATTTGTAGGCCATACAAATACTTGCGGGATTCGATGCCGCGGCCCTTGGCGCTGCAACTCATTGCTAAGCCACTGCGCCACGGAGCATTATAATGACTGTCTCTCTATTCAAAATGCTTTTATTTTTTATTTAATATAGACAATGTGAAGACGGTTATTATATTATTAAAGAATACATTATTGACAGATAGCTCCTGCGAACGAGGTGACCGCTACCCAATTGTTTCTAAACGTTTTAACGCCATAATATACAGTTTAAGTATGCGCCATATAAGTGGGCTGATTGTTTTCTTAATCAAAGGCAAGTTTAGCCATTCAGCGAGGAAACGCAGCCAGCCTTCTTGGCACTATACCGCGAAGTTCTCCACGAATTACTAGTATATGATAATTTAAGTTTTTTTTTAATATGGTAATAAACATTGTATATTTCAATAGTAATTATAATACATCCAAAGTGACGCTAGGTTCCTTGGTGTTTCTTGGCAGAACAGAGATTTTTAATCTATATTGAAAAAAATCTATTTTATTCTCATTATTCTTTTTAATCAGCCCATAGAAGTCCACGTCCGGTCAAGGGCCTCCACAGTTGTAAGTTGATATGATCGCAGTACTAACGTCCGCACCTTGGATGCTGCTTTCCGTCGTGTGCCTTGATATTTTATGTCTGACGGAAATAAAAAGGTATAACGTCATCTGTTCGAAGCCAAAAGATTTTCTAGCAGTTCCCTCTGTCGCCTATTACGAAACGCAAGGAACGTTATGAAGTAGTGGAAATTCTTACACCGCCATTACACGGTCAAATATCCCACTATGAGGCATAGGAGATCTATCTCATGGGATCCTATCTTATGGGAGACCTAGGTTGAGCAGAGCACTGTTAATAGGCTCTTACGTTAACAGAACGGATTGGATATTTAATAGGTGATAAGAATCATAATTCTCTCTTCTCTAAAACTCTCTCTTTGTTAATACTGCCACCAAGTAGCACGAGCGGCGCACTTGCTACACGTGAGGTGTTCCGCTCTGCAGGGTATACATCATCATCATCATCATCATTACAATATACAGTCACTGCTGAACATAGGCTCCCCAAGGAATGCCACAAGCACGGTCTGAGCCACCCGCATCCATCGACTACCATGTCTTACAGGTCGTCCTCCATCTAGTGGGGGACCCACCTTCGTCCGCCGGTACAGGCCGCCACTCGAACCTTTTTCCCCATCGGTTGTCAGTTCTTCGAGCTATATAGCCGGCCATGCCCTTCAGCTTACTAATCTGTTGGGCTATGTCGGTCACTCTGGTTCTACTGTCGGATATCCTCATTTCTAGTTTATCCGCAGTGAGACCCCGAACATAGCCTCTCCATAGCTCGCTGAGGCGACCTGGCTTCCTCATCCGGCCAGCAGTGAAGGACCACGTCTCAGTTCCGTAGGTCATCACTGGCAACTTTTACACTGGTTGTACAGCCTCGTTTTCAAGTTTGAGGTATACCACGACAGGAAGACGTGCGTAATTTCCCGAACGCTGCCCAGCCAGGTTGAATCCGTCGATTGCCTCTCGGTCAGTTGGACACCTAGTCGGACTATTTGTCCCAGGTAAACATATTCGTCAACAACTTCGAGCTTGGTGCTTCCAACAACTACCGGCATAGGTGTGACATGGACATTAAACATGAACTGTTTGTCATGTTCATCTTAGACTACTATCCGTTGGGAGGCACTATTGAGGTCATTGAGCATAGTGCTTAGTCCTCCAGCGATTCTGCCATGGACTATATCATCGGCAAATCGAAGGTGGTGATCTCCGCCATTGATGTTAATGCCATATCCTTTCCAGTCAGAAGCGAAAACGTCTTCAATGCAGCGGTGAAGAGTTTCGGGGATATAACGTCACCTGTCTTATACCTCTCTGCAGTTGGATTTTGTACTCTGGTTCTGTACTCGGATAGCCATCGTGGCCCTACTGTACAAGCACTTTGGCACTTCGATGTACCGACAGTCAACGCACCGCTGAAGGGACTGCAGCACTTAAATTTCGACGGAATCGAGAGCTTTCTCATGGTCATACGCCAGACATGGTGGCAAATTGCCTCCTCGGACTTCTGTACAATTTGCCGAAGATATGTGGTCTATGGTGCTAAAACCTTTTCGGAAACTCGCTTGTTCGGGAGCTGGAAGTCGTCGAGTCTGCGTGCGAGACGATTCATGACTCTCGAAAAGAAGCAGCACGTAGACGCGGCTCGAAGAAATCGGTCTGTAGTTCTTCAAAGGCGTTGTCGCCTTTCTTGAGAACAAGACCCACACTTCTGTCACGCCTCGGTGTAGTGCCACCATGTGGGACGGAAAAAGAGCTTCTGAAGGACTTCAGGTACCGGTTTTCCACCGCTCGAAGCTCGCTGTAATTCCATCCTCGCCTGGGGCCTTGCCGTTTTAAGGTGTGGAGAGCCATTCTAATCTCGCTCAGACTGACGTCCGGGATATCATCGGAATAGTGTCGGATGGACTCGCTCTTGGATCGTCTCACACTTGCGTGTGGCTCCAACGATGATGGTACAGCTGCCCATAGAACCTCTCAATCTCCTCAAAATCTCAGGTGTCCGGGAAACGGCGCTGCCACCTCGGTCTTCAGCTGACAGTTGGCTCTTTCTGGCAGACAGATCTCTGCAAGAACTTTGGAGCCCTGGTTCGCTCGTCTTCTTCAATACAGGCTGTATTGAAGTTGCCAGAAATCCCGCCGCATGCATTTGATCTGTCTGTTCGGTGCCTGTATGCTATCAAATCTACTGAAGATTGCAGCTTCATTTCCGTCTAACAGCCATGAGATGGAGTGATCAGAGTTTTTGTGTTCTAACGGCGGGTCTTCAAAACTTAGCTCCGACCATGGACAGTTTCCACGAGCTTGTCATTCATATCGTCCACTGCATTGCAATCTTCTAGGCACTGAAAACGGTTTTGTAACTCGAGCTGAAAGGTTTCGGAACTTTGGATTAGACACGAGGGGACAGGCGTTGACTTCATTAGACGACACCTCTCAACTAACGTTTTAGGTTCAGTGGCCTCTAACATTCGTGATCGCTACCAGTTTTCACCCTCGCGATCACTGAGACATCACTGAACAGTTGTCTGGTCTTCTAATAAGTCAATCTCATTTTATCGAACCGTCGGGGCTCGACCAGGTCCACTTCTGTGGGCGCTTCTGGAAGAAAAGAGTTCATCATAAGAGTCCCTCTTTCTCGCCAAGTCGGCAGCTGCTTTGCTTATGGGTTCCGTTGCTAATCCGTTCCCTACTCAGCTCACCGTTCTCTCTTGTGCCCTAGCTTTCTCGTCGGTGCGTAAGCCTGCTGTGACCTTCAGCGAATACCGTTTGGTGATCTGGTATAAGGTACGCAACCTGTCGACTTTTCACCAATTCTTGTTGACAACGAGAGACTTGTGGACGATAAATCCGACACCCTCCTTGGGACAGATGGTCGCCTCGGTGATAGAACAAGTTGCCGGATTCGAGGATTACCGTGTCTCCTCTCTTCGGACCTCGGATAATCCTATAATATTCAGCGCAACTTGTCTATCTCTTCTTCAACTCAGGATCTTCTCGTCAGTCCTCAGAGCGTGCGTTATAAGTTGCCAGGTCGAGTCGAGTCGAGGGTATAATAGCCAGTATTATTATAAACATGGTATTCCATTTTAGTCCTGAGTGGTGACAATGTTTCTATTATAACCTTCTTTGTTTGTAGTTGGTTGCAAGTATCCATGTGCTGCAGTAGCTATTTACCATCAGATGGACCGTGAGTTCACTTCAATTTAAATAAAAAAAGCATCATCAGCATTACAGTCCCTAAGTAGTCTACTGCTGAACATAGGCCTCCCCCAAGGAATGTCATATAACACAGTCCTGAGCCATCTGCATCAATTGTATTAATGCCTATCTTTTCACGTAGGCAGTGGTACGTACACTGTCGGTAAAGTAACAAATCAGCTTTAGCGTGATTTTCCAATCGTCAGACAAAAGTTATCCATCGAATAAATTATAACCTGACTAAATATAAAAGTGAAACGAAATTGAACTATTTTATTCATACATGTGTGCTTTATAATTTGTTTATGTTGTATATAATTCTTAGAATTTTTATCTGAGGATTGAAAAATTGGTACTAAATCTGTTGTGAAAATTGTTCTTTTTTGTGAATAAGTTGGTATCCTCAGTTATTCTAGTGCACCCTACCCGTTAATATTTCTCTTACTTTTATTCAAATTTTTTCTGCGTTTTCTGGAAGATATTGCTATGTAGCAACCTTTTGCTTTTCCCTTAACAGTTAATAATTTATGTTAAATTAATCTTTCCTTGGTGTACAATAAAGAGTATTGTATTATAAACCGATTAATAGACCTCTCATATATCGGTTTACACACATTACAAAAACATAAAAGCAAATTAATAGCTTTTCCTTTTTCTAAATCGGTTAAAAGGAACTTTTGTTTATTAACCGACGTTGAAAGAGATAAGATTTAAAAGACAAATTTTACAACTGCTTGAATATGAGCCCATTAAACTTTAGCCTAGTTGTTTTTCTAGCTATTGTCCGTGGCTTTGTTTGCGCTGCATACAAAAAACACTCGAATTTTCCCATTTCACAACTCACGTAGTTAACAGAATGCGATTCCATTCCGGTATTTTAACATAGTTGTTTTGTCAATAATATGAAATGCAAAAAGCAAATTCATGAAATTAAACCTTCAATAAAAGAAACAAGCGACCATGAAGACGTTTTTTACATTTTATTAAAGTTAAAAGAGGGTGAAAAACCCTTTTGAGTGGTCACAACTTGAAGCTTGCGAACTTGCAGAACTTCAACGTGTAAATAGTTCGTTAAATTATTCATCTCTTATTTTTCCGCCCTAAAGGATGGATTTTTTTATCAAATGTTTACTGAACCACCCCTCAAGTATAACCTATTTAAGGTTAAATGAATACGTAGGTCACTCAATAAGTTTTGAGATATACAAAAAGTATTCTAGATACTCTTATTATTTATTTTAAATCTTTTCAAAATATTCTCCATCATGCTCTATACAAAGTTTCATTCCTTCTTGCAACCAACTCTAAATACTTTTTCGCAGTCTTGATATGACAGGTTAATCCCAACTTCTACGTAGGCTTTTCTAGCTACAGCTTTTGGCGCGAAAAAAACTTGCCTTTTATTTTTTCTTTGACTCTTGGGAACAAAAAGAAATCACAAGCTAAGTCAGGGCTGTAGGTGTGTGACTTGAGTTTCAACACCTGATTCTCAATTAATGCTTTGTTCTAAGGTAGGTATGTGAAGGCGTTATCGTGATGCAGCATGATTCCCCAAGCAGTCTTCTCTCCGCACAGCTTGAAAGCTTTGGGTAATGCAACATATTATAATATTCAGGTTGACTGACCTACAATTTTCCAGCATTGACGTCGAAATGTCCTCCGCAAAATATATTTTTTGCCGACGTTGCGAGTCTTTGCAGTTTTGTCGGTAACTGTCCTTTTTGAGTAGACCCATACCGATGATTGCTTTTATTTTCCGGATCATATTGATAGATCCATGTCTTGTCACCAGTAACGATTTCTAAAATACGCCTAGATGCCCCGTTTTCAAAACGTAGACGCATTTCATGGCACAATCCACAGGTCTATTTTTCGCTTTCAGAGCAAACGAGGATCCATCGACAACAAAGCTTCCTCACTCCAAGGTGTTGATGTAGGATGGTATGATTGCTCTGAACTAATACCTACAATCTTTTCGATGTCAGTATATATATGTGATTCGTGGGTCTTCTCGCACCAACATTTCAGTAGTCCATGCATTTTCTGCCGTTACTGCTGCTGTTTGCGGGCCCAGTTTCGGTCATCTTTAAATTAATTTTACCTTTTGAATTCAACAAACCACCTAAAAATTGTTGCGCGTGATGGAGCTGAGTCCCCTTATGCTGATTGTAGACTTAATTGTTCGGTTAAACCAATTTAAATTCATAATGTATCTTAGCGCGGAAATGTTCACGGTTAAGATCCATCGTTTTAAATGAAAAGCGCGGGAAGCGTTGCAGGAAAATTAATAGATATTTTTTTTTATATTGATCAATTGGCTTATGGAGTTCTATTTTTAAATAAATTTGCTTTTTAGATACATATAACACGGGTGTGTTCCTTTTTTAAATTTCGAGCATCTCAAAACTTATTGAGTGACCTACGTATTTCAAATCTGTTTAACCAATTCCGAAAAATTGGTGAACATATATAAAAAAACATACGCGGCGAGTACAGAAACTCCTAGTTTTTTGAACTCGCTTAAAAACATTATTTTTGTTATTTTGTATGTACATGTGTGCTGTGCCCCATAGACATCTTCATCTACCCTTGATTAAGAATTGAATGCAGATGCGTTGTCACCCCTAAGGTCTAAGATGGAATGCCTCGTTTATAGTATAACGGGTCTCCAGATCTCTACACTGACCATATCAAACACAGATATTTTTTTTACACTGGTATTCTGTGAGAGCGTGGTCCCTCACTGCTAGAGCCAACCCATTCGTGTTACAACCATAATATAGCTGCAGCTTTGCTCTACCCCGCAAGACTCGTAGATAATGCAGACAAATACATAATTCTTTAATTTATATTATAGATGTAATTTAGTAAACGGTGAATAAAATAAAGATCTAAATAAAATATACTCACCATAGCTGAGCCGGAGCTTTAAAATTATACGTGCTGCCAGCACTCACTTATAATTTCAAAGCTCTTACCGTTGCCACTGAGTTTCATTTCATCATTTATTACAGCCCTTCACAAGCCCACTGTTGAACATAAGCCTCCCCCAAGGAATGCCACAAAGCACGGTCCTGTACCTCTCGTCTCGTCTACTGTACTGGGAGGCCGCCTAACTCTTCGCTTACTGGTACAAGACTGCCACGCGAGAACGTTCTCTCGTTCTTCCCCATTGGTTGTCGGTTCTTTGACCTATATGACCGGTCCGTTGCCACTTAAGCTTTCTTATTCATTGGGCTATATCGGTTAATCTGGTTCTGTGGATATTCTCATTTTTAAGTCTATAACGCAGAGAAAAACATTGCGTACGTATAACGGATAGCCTCGCAATATGGTCGTTCGTCACTTCACGGTGATCAGGATTGGTTGCGTGGTTGGATGGATAGCGGGTTTTGCAGCGGTTTATTAATAATTTAATAGCAGGCGGATGCGTACGTCAGGTGGTGATTATTCGCATGTTTTATCGCGCGACGCGGTCGCTCGCTATAAGTGGAGCGGTTTTGCGTCAGCAGTCTTATAAATAACGGCTGTTTTGCTCGCCGCTCCTTAGCGGTCAGCCACCGTGAGTCTACTACACCTGAAAATGCCTCGTGTGAGGCGAAACACGTGTCTTGTCATCGGTGGTGTGTCTTTCTAGTTATGGTGGTGGTGGGAGTAGTGGTGCTGGGATTAGTGGTGACGGGGTAGTGCTGAAATTGAGGAAGGGCAGGAGATGCTCTTAAACTAGGTAAGACACATCATTTTATTTTATTAAGCGGATATTGGCAAAATAAATATTCAACTTTAATATAATGGATTTCCGCAAAGTAACGCCTGATTCTATTAAATACCTCAGTGCCTCCCGTGACCATGGGTGCTGTATTAAAGTGCCCAAAACTTGGGAATAGGTAAAAAAAAGCTTAAAAACTGTAATCTCAAGTGCAATTAGATTTTTTTTAAAGTATAAGGGTGACAAACGAGCACACAGTCTACCTGATGGTAAGTGGATGTTGTGGCTCATAGATTCTAGATCTACATCTATCCTATATTATTAATCATAACAGATGTGTTGTCACCTCTAGGACAGATGGAATCCCTCTTTTCCGGTTCTCTACACTCATCAAAAAAACACAGCAGCATTAAGCTGCTATTTTACGCATATATTATGTGAGAACGTGGTCATTTGCCGGTTGAGTTAACCTTGGCTCTACCACGTATATTTGGTCAATTTAATAATAAAACATAGGAAGGTTTTATCAAAATATCACGACGCTGTGCGGTTCCATGTCTCGACGTTATTGCAACGTTCTCCCGCTGCGGTTTGTAGTGTTGGGAAACACGAGCATGTACGCTAGCGTTTACAATTAAATTTACGTTGAAGAGGTTTAATATTTAATAAGCGAAATATTGTACGTGAAAACAAAATAAAATATTTTTATATTTTCAATTCAATCGTCATTAGCGTTATCATTACAGCTTATCTAAGTTTACTGCTGAACATATCCTCCCCCCCCCTTCCCCATTGTCTGCCTCATATTTGTCATAATTGCCGCCTGGCAGACGGGTTGTCAACTGCAATTTATTATTTTGAGCTGTTATCCGGAAGATGGTGCTGCAACCTCCTATTTTAGTTTCTTTCTGTCGCCTTGACAACCATAGAATGATTTGGGCAAGTGGAATCTCTACAGCCTACGCGGTTGTTTTCTATATTTTGTGTACCATAATATATTTAAAGACGCCGTACATATGCGATCACTCATTGCGAAAATGGTAAAATTAAAAGACGAAATCTATCAATATTTTATTTTATGCTTAAATTCATTATTGGTACCTGGGTATGTATGTAAAAGATACGGAAAGAAAACGAAATGAATTGAGTTAAATAATTATTGTTTATTTCTTTATAAAAAACCCTTGAAAAAATATTCTATATGCGGCTCTTATAAGAGAAGGTCAAAGAAAACAGGAGGTACATTTTATATTCCAATGTGACTATTCTGAGAAGAAAAATAGGCAAAGAACCTCTACTGTACCTCTACTGTAAAGGTTGAAGCACCATGAAGATTTCATTTGTACAATTTGTAGAAACAGAAAAATTTAATGAGTAATGCCATAGGATTAGGTGTTTTAAGAGGACATAATAAAGTTCCTAATTCAGTATCCGAAAAACTGCACCATCGCTGTGCAAGTACTCATGAAATAGTTTCGCTCCGTTACTTGCAGTATAGGCAATGCTCAACTTGCAATAAAGCCTAACGACCCGCGGTATAGTTCAACTAAATAACATTTAAAACGTAATACAATGTCGTTATGTGAGACTTCGACTTGACCCTTTCCTTGTTGGTCGGGACACAACAGACAGTGTTTTTCTTTTATACATTTAAAGTGTCAAATATACGTACAGTTTACCTGATGGTAAATGGTTACTGCAGTTCTTAAATACCTGATACCAACTTCAAATAAAAGCTACAGATGCGTTGTCACCTCTGAAGTCTAAGAACGATTGCCTCAAGGCTGTCATGTACTGGCTCTCTACACCCTTCAAAAGAAAACAGCAGTGCTTGCACAGCTATTGGTGACAAAAAAATAAAAGGGTGGAACCTACCCGACAGTCTCTTAGACTGAAAGAGTCTATTTCCTAGTATAACGTTAAGTATACTAGGTAAGTTATGCCTTCGTGAGCATACCGATGGCGACACCGCGTTCATCTCTTGCTTGCCCACATTATTCAAGGTGACATGTAATTTCTTTTATTTTTGTTTATAGGTCGAAGAACTCACAACCGATTAAGAAGAAAGTTCTTGTTAGCAGTCTCGTTCAGTAGCGGTCGTACTAGATACAGTAACCACTTCGTGAGAGATGCATGAGTTTTAATGGAATGGATCGTCAGGAATGTGGATCCTTTGTCCTTTTTTAAAAGGGTAACAAACCAGCACACAGCAATCCACCTGATGGAAAGTGGATGCTGCGGCCGATAGATCTCTGCATGTGTCCTCGACTAAGGATGAAAATGCAGATGCGTTGTCACCTCTGAGGACTAAGAAGGATTGCCTTGTTGCCATTTAAAAGGGGTCTCCGGTTCTCTACACTCACCATACAGAAAAAGCATTATTACGATATTAAGCTGCTATTTTACTTTGGTATTCTCTGAGAACTTCGTCCTTCCCCGGTCGAGTCCACCCACCGTGGTACAAATATAGCTACAGCATGGTTCTACCTCAAAATAACACAAAGTACACGTTTATATTATATTTAACAAAAAAGACAGCCAACCGGGAAGGGACGAAATTTTCCTTAAGCTCGGCGCGGAACTGTCTGTAACGAAAACATCATCTGGCCGCCGAGCTTCCAGCACATCGAGCAAGTATTGCAGACAACAAACTTCGGGTCCGCGCCTACGTCACAGTGACCGAGTGAAGCCGACCACAGTCGAGCGTGTGCCTGCTACCCTATGTTAGAGGAGTCACGACAGGTTGGCTACATTCTGAAACGACTTCTATTAAAACATACTTCAAGCCGCCGAAGAAGATTAGTCAATGATTTCTTATATTTACGCGAACACTACGCATTGAATAAAACTATTTTACGGTTTTATCGCGTTTAATTTACTATTTTGATTCCCGACGTTTCAGGTGCTTTACAACAACCCATGGTCTGAGGCACTGAGTTTTGATGTCCCGATGTCATAGTTAGCAGGCTACCTTCAGTTTTTAATTAATTTTGTTTCGATCTATGCAGAATAGCTTACAGTATCTTGAAGTCTTGCAGTGGTATGCTTGGGCTTGGTTTAATTTTGTTAATTATAGGATCCCAAGCAGATGGCGGCACCATCCATCTTCACTATTGAAATAAGGATGTTTCTTAATTTCAATAGCCTCGTGTATCATCCTTGATAGGAATCGTGTATTCTTTGCAGTTTGTGGTCTATCAAATCTGATGTAATGGCAGGGACGATCTTGAACATGTTCACAGACTGCAGACTTCAGAGCGTCGGTGCCTCGTCAGCTATGTTCTTTCACGTGGGTTTAATGGATCTTTTGTTTGTCCTATGAGAGATCACATACACAATCAAGCTTGTACACTCCTGCATCTTGTAGAGGACATTACACCGACGGATGGTAAAATTGACTAATCTTCTTCGGCGGCAGTATGTTTAATAGAATACATACATAAACACTCACTACGGACTTCCCTTGGCACGATCCTGGCACACCTCTCTCGCCTCCTTTACATCCATATATCTACGCATACACGCTCGTCGGTTAAGGTACTCTAATCTGCCCATTTCAATATCGCCAATTTGGTCGATAAACCTTCGTCTAGGGCGTCCTTTCCGACTCCGCCGTTCACTTCTGCAGCATAAATTTGCTTTGTCACTCTTTCTTCGTTCATTCTTTCATGACCAAACCACCGAAGCATTCCTTTCTTAATCCTGGTCACAACGTCATCTTGCAAACCACTTTTCTCTTATCACCTATTTCTCACCCTGTCATTCAGATTATTTTCTCCTTATTACGCATTTCTACAGCATTTATTCTACTCTCATGCTATTCTGCCAGACCCAACTTTCACTACCATACATTAAAGTGGACTAACACAGCATTATGGTGCCAAACGTGCCTTTTTAACACATTCTGACTCTTCACAATAGCGTAGAGCCCCATTCACTCTATTTCTGCGTTCCTCGTCGTTCTATATCATATCATAACATCCCTACTACTAAATAAACATCCCAAATATACAAACTCATCCACTTGCTCAATCAAACCCTTCTATTCTTATTTCCCTTCTATTGTTATTTCACAGTTTTAATAGAAGCTCGCTTCAAAATGTAAATTAGAACCTCCTTTGTGCCCCAGGCTGGAGTTGCGTATACGTCAGAAGGACATCTGTTTTCGACGCCTCAGCAGTCTTGAAGGTTCGGACCTGTCCACTATGGCTGCGCGTAGACAGCGACGACCATCCCGCGTCTACGAGTGCTCTGGTCCCATAGCGGTAATGCCGAAACAGACCGACTCATCGACCACGTCAAATGGCTACAGATTCCTTGTTACAGCAGTTCCCATCCGCAGAGATCGTGATCCCAGCGTTTTAACGCCACCACGAATGGCTCGGTTACGTTCAACCGATCATGCGGGAGATCTGTTTATGACTTTGCTTTGGCATGTCTTACACACAGCTGGTTACTTCTAAGCGGATTCCAGATGTGGAAGATCATGAACCTTTCCTGTTGGACCTTCTGCTGACCTCTCATCTGGACGGATATCGATTTCCGTCGACGCTCCTTTAGGCTCGTCGGACCATTGTCTTGTCCGGGTGTGGTGTCACTCACACTAACGTCGCGGTTTGCATTCTGCAGGTACCGCCGTGTTTGGCACTATAGGTCGGCCGATTGGGATCGGATGCATCTTTGCATCCTACCCGCTTGAGGCAGGTTGCTTCGCCGGAAGATCCTTGTTGCTGATTCTGTTGCTGATGTGGTACTTCAAACTATGGAACTTTTATTCCATCCTCTGTGGTGCCCATCGGAGGCAGATCAGCCATCGGAAGGCAGTCATGGTTTGGTCGCTCGGGTAAAATAGCATCACGCTATGGCGGGAGTGCTACCGGGCTGGGCTGACGCATCAACGTCTCGGGATGTAAACACCAGCACTCTTAAAAATTGTAATTCCGCCTCAGGTCCTTCAAAAGTCATTGCCAAGGCAAGGTCTGAGCACATCAGCAGGGGTGGCGAGAAGCTAGTTCACCTTCCTTCAGGAACCGTGCATTCTGTGTCTCTTTCCAAGGCTGTCCAGGGACTTCTGTCAGCCATTTCTCATCTCTGCACAGAGGACGACTTACTGGCCCATGCCCAAAGGAGAAAGCCGATCTGGGCTCTCTTTTGCGTCCAACTCGACTCTGAATGACGGAGAACACTGCATACTATCCCGCAGTGTGGAGTGCTCCATGCCGGACGTGCGGTCACAGCGCTCGGTTCGCAGCTCCTCTCCTGGACATCCACAAGTGAGTGGGCTGACAAATCCCCAATTGTATTTACAGTTTATCAAGCCTGGATGACAGAAGGTATACTTCGATGCAAAGAAACAATGCTGTAAAAAAAATAAAACAAGACCACAATGATATATTAAAGATCACTTACCGTCGCTACCGAATTTTTGTAATAAACTTATTAAAACAAAACGTAAACATGATTTTAGCGTCATTTCTAAATCTTGTAAAAATAATAAAGTTCTCTGGAAAAATATAAATGAAGTTACACAATTTAAAAAAGAATGTTTCAAATTCGTGTTTTATTAAATATAAAACCTACACCCAGGATTCAGTTAATTATATTAATAATATTTCTCCAGAATAGGTAGTTGCCTGGCTGGAAATTGAGTCTAAGATGTTATACAGCTCGATTCTAAATCACTTCTACTACATACTCCTAAACTCTTTGTTCTGCTCAGAAACAGATAATGCTGAAGTGAGCAGGTGTTGATGAGTCTTGACTCTGATAGCGCTCGGTGGGATAAAATTCCAAACAGGTTTTTTGATTGGGAAAGAGGATTTGTTTGTGCCCATATTCCACCACCTTATAAATCTCTCTGTTTACAGTGGTATATTTCCACCACTTAAACAATCATTAACACCTGTTTATAAAAGTGGAAGAACGATATAAATAACTACCTTGATTTCTGTCACCAGCTTTGTCCAAAATTGTGAGAAAATCTAAATACTAGGATATTAAACATAAATAAATATAATATTTTATCAAATCAACAATTTGGCTGAAAACAGCTTTCACAAGACGCTATTCTCACATTAAGCTCTTTAATAGTAAGAATTTAGATAATGGCAAAGTGTATTACAGTATTTTAGACCTGAGAAAGGCTTTTCAAAACGGTCTCTATTCTGATCTTTTAAAGTTTTGGAGCTTATCGGCTTGGGGATACTGCTAAACCTGATGTTCAGCTACCTACATGAGCGCACTCAGCGTGTTCATGTGGACGCTGTGTTGAGTGACAGAAAAAATGTTATTTTCGGCGTCCTCAGAGTAGCGTCTTAAATTCCCATGTTTTTGGTTTATATTAATAGAGCGTGCAAACTTTCTATTCCTCACGGTCACATCTTTTCCTATGCTGACGATACAGCTGTTACTTTTCGGAGACACTTGGGAGGAAGTGAAAATGCGTACAGAATCGGGACTTAATACTATAGCTGTCTGGTTAAATAACAACCTACTCTCATTAAACACGCATAAAACAAATTATATTTGTTTTATATTTGTAATTATACTCAACCACCAGCTAACCAGCATTAAAATACACTTGCCAAGACAGCCTACTTTTTAATTGTGACTGTGCTGTTGTTATTGATAGAGTGGACAAAACAAAATATTTAGGTGTTATTATTGACCGAGACTGTCTTGGTATAACCATATTGAATTAATAACTGGCCATAAGAAAATTGATGTGGATTTCCAAAAGTTAAAATGTAACAACCAACGAATTACTGAACAAAGTATATACCTTTGGCTCAATCTGTTCTTACTTGTCAGTATGGGAGGGCTTTAAAACAAATTCTTGAGGTTGAGCAGCTCAAAGAGCCTGCTAGGTCTGCTATTTCAAACCATACCGATTCCCACTACTGACCTTTATAATTTGTCTGGTGTCTTGTCAGTTCGAAAGTTATATATTTTATTCTTATTGCTTAAAATTCACAAATCTACTAGGTATGAACGTGATAAGACAAACAAAAGAAGAAACGACTTAGTTCTATATACTGATCTTTGTAAAACGACATTGCTTCAATACAATATAGAAAAGGGCAGTATACTTATATAATAAAATAAATAAAATCTAGCATATATCCATTGCATAGCATGAAGTTAAAAGAAAACAATAGAATGGTTTGAAAACTTTAAATTCAAGAGGCGAAACACTTCTAGACAAAATTGCAACTTGTTACACATAATCAATAATTTACTAAATATACCGCCTCTCAACATACACACACCACATACATACACTACACAATCCACAACTTCTTTCCAACGGATATTTATTGTAAAATACTACATAAGTTTAACTGTAGTCAAAAATCTATGTTGCCCAGGTTCTAAACACTAACTTATATAAATGAAGGACAGGAAGAGCGGAGCCTCCTAACACAAGTTCCTAACTTAAAGAGATGTTCCAATAATGTATTTAATTTAAATATTACTGGTTTGAGAATAAAGATTTTGATTTTTGATTTTTTGAATTGTGCTGAGGACGTGTGCTCCGGAGTTGGCACCGGTTCTAACGCGTCTTTTCCGGTACTCCTACTCCCTAGGCGTAGTCCCGAAATCATGGAAGACAGCTTTTGTCCAACCGATCCCTAAAAAAGGCGACCGCTCAGACCCGTCCAACTACAGGCCTATCGCCATCACCTCCTTGTTCTCCAAAATAATGGAGTCTATTATAAACTGCCAGCTCGTGAGGTACCTTGAGGATCACCAGCTGATTAGTGACCGCCAATACGGTTTTCGTCGTAGTCGATCAACTGGTGATCTTCTGGTCTACCTGACTCATAGATGGGCGGAGGCAGTAGAGTCCAAGGGGAAGGCATTGGCCGTTAGTTTGGACATTGCGAAGGCTTTCGATCAGATTTGGCACAGCGCTTCTCTCAAGCTCCTTCCTATGGGCTTCCCGAGTGCATTGGATCATCAGCTTTCTTGCAGATCGGAGCATCAAGGTCGTTGTAGACGGTGCATGCTCCGACTACAAGCCTATTAACGCTGGTGTTCCACAAGGCTGCGTGCTATCACCAACGCTGTTTCTTTTGCATATCAGTGATATGTTGCAAACCGGTAGCATTCATTGCTATGCGGATGACAGCACTGGTGATGCTCTATACACCGGCTGTGCCAATATTTCTCGGGAAAACGTCGCCGAGTACCGGAACAAACTTGTGTCTGAAGTCGAGTCTTTGCTGAACAAAGTCTCAGATTGGGGGCGACTAAATCTAGTCCAGTTCAATCCCCAGAAGACACAAATTTGCGCGTTTACCGCTAAAAAGAACCCCTTTGTCGTATCTCCTCAGTTTCAAGGCACTCCCCTTGTTGCTTCAGCCAGTATTGGAATCCTCGGTGTCAACATATCGAGTGATGTGCAGTTTCGTGGTCATTTGGAAGAGGCCAAATTGGCCTCTAAAGCTTGGCGTGCTCAGCAGAGCGGACAGTATTTCATGCCGGTACACCGCTTGCAACTTTACAAGGCGCAGGTTCGGCCCCATGGAATACTGTTCCCATCTGGAGCAGGGCTCCCCAGTGCCAGCTCCTTCCACTTGACCGCATCCAGCGCAGAGCGGTCCGAATCGTCGACGACCGAGTTCCTTCCGATCGGCTTGACTCACTGCCACTGCGTAGAGATGTTGCATCTCTTTGCGTATTTTATCGCATGTACCACGGGAGTGCTCTGAGGGTGTTCGGACTAATTCCAGCCGTTCAATTTCACCATCGCACATTGCGACAAAACTCGCGATACCATCCATACCACCTGGATGATTGGCGGTCACCACTGTGCGATTTAGAAGAAGTTTTCTTGCTCGCACAACTTCCTTGTAGAATCGATTACCACCAGCGATTTTTCCGGACCAATACGACTTAGGGATCTTCAAGAAAAGAGCCTACTCCTTTCTAAAAGGCCAGCAACGCATCTGCAATTCCCCTGGTGTTGCGGTTGTTCATGGGCGGCGGTAGTCACTTACCATCAGGTGAGCCGCATGCTCGTTTGCCCCCTCTCCTATAAAGAAAAATGTAGCCAACCTTGTCTGTGACTCCTCTGACATAGGGTAGTACAGCAGGCACACGCTCGACTGTGGCCGGCTTCACTCGGTCACTGTGACGTAGGCGCGGGACCCGAAGCTTGTTGTCTTGCAATACTTGCTCGACGTGCTGAAGCTCGGCGGCCAGATGTTTTCTGTCACAAATCCCTCGTGCTCTCTGAAACAAAGATTTTCCCACGGTAGCTAACTGTGATGGATGATGGTGCGATTCACCATTTAAATATCGGTTGGTATGGGTATTTTTCCTGTACACAGTGTGACCAATAGTGTTATCAGGATTTCGGATGACTAATCTAGGAAATCTAGGAAAGCTAAAGAATTGTTTGCCTCTAACTCCATTGTGAATTGTATTTCAGAGTTTATGGAATTAAGGTGGTTTAAAAATGCAGTTACTATGTCAGAAATTGTGAAAGTGTCGTCTACGTACCGCTTGTAGAATCTTGGATATACAGGAGCAGTAAGAAGGGCTTTCTCCTCAAAGTCCTCCATGAATATGTCGGCGACCATGGGAGATACAGGTGAGCCCATTGCTACACCATCTATTTGCTTGTAGGACTCCTCCTTCCACAATAGATAGCCAGATGTAAGGCAGTGTTTGAGTAATACTGCATATTCTTTAGGCATGTTGTATTCTTCCAGCTTCCTGGTTACAATTTAGATGCAGTCTTCAATAGGTAAGCATGTAAATAGTCACATCAAAACTGACCATAGTTTCATTGTCAGCGAGATGTAGGTCTTTTATCTCACTAACAAAATGGTACGAATCCTTCGTGTGTGCTCTAGTTTGTCCTCTCAGCGGTGACAGAACTTTTGCCAAGTGTTTAGCCAACTTATAAGTTGGTGAGTCGTATCTTGAAGTCTTGCAGTGGCAACTGCAAGACTTCAAGATACTGTAAGCTCATTCTGCGTAGATCGAACCAAAAAATTAATATTAAAAAACTGAAGGTAGCCGGGCTAACTGTGACATCGGAACGTCAAAGATCTCAGTACCCCTGTGACCATGGGTTGCTGTAAAGCACCCGAAACGTCGGGAATTAAAATAGTAAATTGAACGCGATAAAATCCGTAAAAAATAGTTTTCTTCAAAATTCTTGAAACGCAAAATCTACCGAAAAGCTGGTTGGCAACTGATATTTTACTACTATACAAGAAAGGCGATCCCACAGATGTTGGAAATTATAGACCTAGTAGCTTACTATGAACAGTTTATAAGCTTTTTGCTTCTTGCTTAGAAGAAAATAAAAAAGTAAACTGTCACTGTCATTAGATGTTCTATGTATTTAATAAAATTTTATTGGTATTTTAAAATATTTACAGTTTATTACTTCTTATTTGTTCTTATTTTTCTAACAACCGTCGTTATGGCACCAATTCCAAAGTGTTATACGTGCAACAAAATAATTACGAAATAGGCGCCAGGTCTTGAGTGTAGTGTATGTAAAAAAGTGGTTCATGCTACTACATCTTGTGCAACTCTAACTACCAAACAAATAACCGCGCTACGAGCTCAAGTCAGCTTAGACTAGACATGTAAAGACTGCCTGAAAAATCGTCCACGACACAGCTCTTTTATAGTACCAGAGGAGAATCTGAGGAGGAAGAAGTACCACCAGCTACTCACACCCCGTGAGCTCGTACCCCAGGATGCCAAACTACCTTGCATAATATTGATATCAAAAACTACTGAAGGATATCTCTAAAGAGGTTGACAAAACAGTTGCAAAGCGTTAGAGCCTTTGACTGACAAAATGGACGAAATATGCGAGAATATCGAAGCATTTCAACAAAGAATAATTGAATTAGAAAGGAAAAATGCCTCACTTACCAACGCTAATAAAAATATGGAAACAAGACTGTGTGCAGTTGAACAGCGAGTCCATGAACTTGAGCAAGGCCAGCTCAAAACCATATGGAAATTTCTAGATTACCGGCCTAGAAAATGAAGATCCTATTCTAGTTGTGAGAAATCTAGCAAACAAGTTAAACATAGAAGACCCAGGGTGGTAACTGCCAAACGTGTGGAAACTACGGAAAAAATCAGGATATATTCTGGTGGAGCTCAAGGAGGAAAAGCGTTGTTGTTGGCTGCAAAAGCGCGAACTGTGAAACCAGTACTCGGAGATCTGATACCCAGACTGACGAAAATGAAAGCGGAAGGAAAATATTTGTACGCGAGCATTAACACCCTATAATAAGTCATTGTTGTGGAAAGCAAAACAGCAGTTATCAGGTACCTTTAAATATGTATGGTTCAAGGATGGAAAAATAAGAGCGCGCAAAGAAGATAAAAGCAAGGTCTTCATTCTGAGGGAAGCGGATATTGGGACTCTGCTCTGCTAAGGTCAACGATACTCTAACAGGTTTGCCCACTGATATAGATATAAGTAGCATTAAGAAAATTAGGGACTGTTTAAACATCGAAACCTTCCTATCATGTTTACCTAAAACATCAAAATTACTTGCTTTCATATAAACATTTGATCTCTGATTAAAACTACTCATGTCTTTTACAGTGTATTGAATCCTACAAGAATCTAATCGATATCATTATTATTACAGAAGCTAGTATATCAGATAAACTGAGTTCATTATATAATATCGACGGCTATACAATGCACACAGAGTTAAGAAGTCATAAAAAAGGAGGTGGTATCATAATTTATGTGAATAATAAACACAACTTTCATATCACTAAAACCGCTCCATTGGGTTTTGAATGTATTGTTGGAACACTTGCAACATCGAATAAAAGTACCTACACTCTGTGTGCATTGTACCGACCACCAGACAAAAGTAAAACGCTATTTCTTTCCGAGCTGAAACAATTATTAAATAAATACTCGCACTGTGATAATTTTCTGATTATAGGTGACATAAATCTAAACCTTAAAGTTGTAAATAACACAATATCACAATATGTAAACCTAATGAGCCAGTACGGCCTATTCTGCGGGATATCTGATTACACTAGGATCAAAAAACGTAAAAATATAGTAACTAAGAGTTGCATAGATCATATTTTTGTGCGATCTCGTAAACAAGGACTGTACAGTGCGGCGTTGGGTACTGTACTGGCGGACCATCGAATGATTGCAATTGCATGCGTCGCCCCGCCACGTATACAGGCTGATCCTATTACATTAATACGTTTTAAACAAGATCGTCTGAGTAAAAATTACATAATATAGACTGGAGTAATGTTAATACAATAGATTGCCCAAATTTTATATACAATAACATAATAACTAAAATTACTGAATGTTATAAAAAATCGGAATACATCATAAAAATAAAATCATCATCTAAACGAAATAATGAACCATGGATAAATAAAAGTATAAAAAAACTTTGCAATAAAAGAGATAATTTATTTTTAAAATGGAAAAAAGATCCTACTAACGCCGTGTTAAGAGCAGAGTATAATAAAATAAGAAATAAATCTCACAAAACAATAGAGAAATCTAGAAACTTATTTTATAAAACAGAAATAAACAAAAATACAAAAAATATAAAAAAAACTCTGGGATATTATTAATAAAATGACAGGAAGGATAACCCGATCTGTAGACGAAGTAATAAATAAAGCTTTTAAAACAAACAATATAAATACTCAAACGATAGCGAATAATTTTGCCTTTAGTTTTAAAGAAAATGTATCTAAAATAATACCAAATTGTACAAATAATATTTTGGACACAAAAGTTATAAAAACCGGCCTGCTTGTCTATTTATTATAAAAACCGTGTGTACAGCAAGTAGCAAAATATTAAAAATATTAACGTCAATAAAGCACCGGTTTTGATGGCATTCGAGCGATTGACATACAAGCCATAGGTGAAAAGATCTTTTGCTTTGACAAATCTTATAGACACGAGCATTAGAAAAGGTATTTATCCAGATGGATTAAAAACAAGTATTAGGCCAATTTATAAGCAACACTCCCAAAAAGAATATGCCAATTACAGACCGATATCAATTCTTCCGATTATCGATAAAATAGTAGAAAAGTATATAATTATGTGAACAAATACAAACATTTTACAAAACTCTATTCTATCTGACAATCAATTCGTTTCAATCTGTTAAAAGCACTACAGCTACTGTCTAAATTTACAAATGATATTAATACTTACCTTGATGAGAAAAGACACACGTTAGTTGCCTTTATTGACTACAGCAAGGCTTTCGATACTTTACGACATGAAACTCTAATTGAAAAGCTTCGAGACACAGGTATCAGAGGACCTTTATTCGACTGGAGTAAAAATTACCTCTGTAACCGACAATATGTTGTTAGGGTGGATAATACATTTAGTGATAAAATAAACATTACAGAAGGAACAGCACAGGGATCAGTATTGGGTCCTTTGCATTACCTTGCTTATAAATGACCTTAACCACCTTATAACAAAGTGTAAGCTTTATCAATTTGCGGACGATACTTGTCTCGTATCAGCAGATCGTGACATCGCCGCCGCTCAAAAACTCTTCAAGACGATATAACGCTTTTAAATCAATGGTCTCATGACATGGGACTAGTTCTTAACGCAGAAAAACTAAAGTCATGCATATTAGGTCGAGTCATAACAGTATATAGTCCAATATCAATAATTGTGCATACACACAGTATGTATGGCCTTATTCAAAAATGCATATGTACACCTATAGAACAAGTTACAAATCAAAAATACCTAGGCTTAATCATAGACAACAGATTTAACTGGGGTCCTCATATTGATACGATTTGTAATAAGCTAAGGTAATTGCTTGCAACATTCTACATTATCAAGAATAAAGTACCATATTCAGTACTACTATCAATGTACCATGCGCTAGTAGATTCGATAATATCATATGGTCGTACATTAACTAGTAATACAATAACAAGTTATGGTCGTACATTCAAAACATACATAAGAAGGATCTTTAATTTACAACTAAAATTCTTAAAGCTCATTGTAGATGACAAGGTAAAACAAAAATATAAAGAAAATAACTATATTGGTCTTTTTAAATACTGTAACGTCATACCTATAAATAAAAAACTTGAGTATCATATCATGATTGAAGATTTTAATACGATTCCTTCATTAAAAATGGTAAAATATTGTGATAAAACACGACAAAGTAATAAAAAATCTGTAGCAAAAATAAAATCAAATAACTTTTATGGAGACAGGAGAACTGTTAATATATTAGCTTCTATTCTAAACGATCTACCAGAAAACCTTAAGAACGAATTAACAGATAGAGTCGATGGTAAATGAGCTAAACAACGCCAGTCAAAATGTAGGCCTAGAACTAAACAAAATACCTACAATAAATAGAACCTAAATACCTAGAATAAAAGAAAAAAAGTAATGACGAATAGAGCCCAAATACCTACAGAAACAGAAACTTTTTTATTCAATATAGATTATAAATAATACTTATTGAAAGTCACTCTTTTGTCTAATTACCACTGGTTCGAAAAAAAACCTCTGTCCTGGGAAGAACCAGCAAGAAACCCAGGGACTTTTTAAAAATAACAGCTTACAATCATGTATATTACACAATTAACCACACAAAACAAATTAGAAACAGCCTGGCAGAACACCTCATTCCCAGGGTTATTATCATCCATAAATTCCTTAACATTATAATAACCCTTTTATACAAACTATGTTTAATAAAGTTTTTGAATTTTGAGCAGGTCGATTTTGTATATTTTCTGGGATTTTGTTGTAAAAGCGTATACATCGCCCCAAGAATGAATTACTGACTCGGTGGAGTCAGTAACTGGTACTGCTAGCTTGTGTTTGTTCCTAGTATTTACAGAATGAACATCACTTATTTTTGTATAACTACTTTTATTTTTGTGTACGTACATTACATTTTCATAAATGTATTGAGAGGCCAAAGTTAATATATTAATTTCCTTAAATTTTTGTCTGAGCGACTCTTTAGGTTTTAAATCATAGATTGCTCTTATGGCCCTCTTCTGTAAAACAAATATAATTTCAGTGTCAGTTGCGTGTCCCCATAGCAAAATACCATACGACATTATGCTATGGAAATAGCTAAAATAAACAAGTCTAGCTGTTTCCACACTGGTAAGATTTCTAATCTTTTTTACAGCATATGCTGCAGAACTAAGTCTGCTTGCTAACTTTGATATATGGGGGCTCCATTGAAGCTTCGCGTCTAGTGTTATTCCAAGAAAAATGGTGGTATCGACAAGACTCAGTTCCTCCCCATTTAAAATTACATTAGTATTTAATTGTCTGACATTTGGAGTCATGAACTTCATACATTTCGTTTTATTGCTATTTAAATGCAAGTTATTAACATTAAACCAATTTACTAATTTAGACGCATTATTACTTCGTCATATTTTAATAATTGTCGTTTTAATTTGGAAATTAATGAAGTGTCATCAGCAAATAATACTATATTATGGTTATCCCCTATGTAAGGTAAGTCATTAATATATACAAGAAACAGAAAGGGGCCGAGAACTGAGCCTTGAGGCACGCCCATTTGTACTATCGACCCGGAAGAGCTCATACTATTAATGACAACTTTTTGAGTTCTGTTACTTAAATATGAAACAATTAATTTAAGAGCATTACTTCTTACACCGTAGTGTTGTAGTTTCCTGATTAATGTTTCATGGTGAACACAATCGAAGGCTTTGGATAGGTCACAAAATATACCCAAAGCATCCTGTGAATTCTCCCATGCATTGAAAATATATTTAATCAGCTCAACACCAGCATCAGTTGTCGAGCGACCCCTTGAGAAACCGAATTGATTTTTATGAAGTAAATTATTAACATTAAAAAAAATTAATATTTGATCAAGAATAATTTTTTCAAAAATTTTACTTAGTGTTGGCAGTACAGAAATGGGTCTAAAATTGGCGGGGTCTAATGTACTACCAGATTTAAATAAAGGTATTACTTTACTATGCTTCATCAAATCAGGAAACACACCATATTCGATACTAGTATTAAAAATAATAGCTAGTTGAGGCGCGATTATATCGATTATAGACGTAATAACTTTAACGGAAATGCCCCACAGATCCGCAGTTTTCTTAACATCAATAGTTTTAAAATATTTTACAATATCTTTTGATGATATTTTATGAAATGTAAAATTCTTTGTACACGCATTTACATTTTGTTTAAGCAATGATTCGGCGACGGCAGGAGAAGAATTCAGTGACATAGTGGTTAAGATCGGAATATCCGTAAAATACTTCTCAAAACCATTGCAAGATCCTGATCTGATTCCGTTAATTTGTTGTTAAAACTCAACCGGTAGTTTGAATTGCGAGAGTTGACCTTACCAGTTTCACTATTAATTATACTCCACGTCATTTTAATTTTATTAGAAGCCGTCTTAATTTTGTTGCTCAAATGCAAAGACTTGGCTTTGGAGCACACTCCTTTAAATATTTTTGAATATTTTTTAACATATTCCCTAAATTCGACGCTAGGGTTATATGACCTTTCATGGTAAAGTTCATATAACCTTTGTCTGCTCTTATGGACTCCTACTGTCGCCCATTCATTGAAAGCCTTCCGACTGTTCAAGGAGAACGTTTTAGAAGTAAAATATTATCAAATTCATTGCAAATAAGTTTAAACACTGTTCCATACAAAAATTAGGATCATTTTGGTATGAAAGTGATGGAAGTTTCTTCACTATGTTACTTCTAAACTTCTCCAAGCGACGTGCATTTACAGGAACAAACACAATTTTCTCATCTACTTGCTTTTTGTGAACATAAGGTAACGAAACTAACTGTCCACAGTGATCAGAACTCAATTTTTGAATTATACATTTATGCAACGGCTTAACATTTGTAAAATGTTATCTATACATGTTGCACTACATTCAGTAATACGCGTTGGCTCTAAAATAAATTAAAAGACCATATGATTTAAACAATGATCTAAATTTAATATTGGTGGAGGAAGCTTCTAGGAGATTGATATTAAAGTCTCCACATATTACAACAGATTTATTCTGTTTATTAAACAACAAAACTTCCTCCATAATTTTTCAAAAGTATTGTATATAGAACATGGGGTCTGTAGACGCACACAACAATGAGGTGCTCAAACTCAACACATGCCATTTTACAGTTCGCTCAACAGAGGCTCACAATATCTTTACGTTCCTTACATGATAATAATTTACTAGCTAATATTAACGAGCCACCTCTTAAAACCGTTTCTCTATTGAACGAACTGACCACCTGGTGATTACTGAAATTAAACATTATGTTATAAGCTTTTAACCAATGTTCAGTAATACATAAAATATGAATATTGTTGCTATTTAAGAACAATTCAATTTCTAGCTCTTTGCCTATCATGCCTTGTATATTCTGATGCACCAGGTGTAAACAATTTTATTATCACTCTGTGAGTCATACAATGAAGGTTTTGTAAGCTACATTCTAAATTATTTAAATTATTATAACTGCTAGAGATTACCTCTATTGTCTCATTTTCTAATTTAAATTACTTGGAACTGATTCCAAATTACATATTAAGTCATTACACTGCTCAAAAGAAGCAGATGTCGGTGTAGCCAAGTCCTTGACTGAGTTAATATATAAACAATAAGATAGCACATTTGCTATCTGTCTTAAATTATATTTGGATAGGTAATACCTATCTCTAGTCAAAAATTTCTTAATTAAATTATTTATGTCTATTAAATTAATTATATTATTATAATTATAACAATTAGATGTCAAGTTTATATTGTTATTAAATGAAAAGTAATTCATTAATAAATTTAAATTGTATCTTATTTTATTTTCAAACCTATAATTGTGAACAACATTCCATTAGAATATGTAGACGAATATGTGTATCTCGGTAAATTAATATCATTCAAAAGAACGAGACACGTTGACGAAATCCAGAGAAGAATAATAACAAGTTGGGGCAAATTCTGGACCTACAAGGAGATCCTAAAATCGACTCTACCTACACATCGCAAAAAGAAGATAATAGACTCTTGTATACTGCCCTGTCTCACTTATGGATGCCAAACATGGATATTTAATAAACACAACAATGACAATATCGCGAAATTTCAAAGACAAATGGAAGGACAATTCTTAACATAAAATTGAAAGACAGAGTAAGGAACTCTAAATTAAGGAACAAAACAGAAGTGGTAGACGTTCTCCATCACGGTCAAAGGTTGAAATGGCTATGGGCAGGATATTTAGCACGCATTCCAGACCAAAGATCGACAAAATCGGTGACAGAGTGGCAAGGACCAGCTGGAACACGTGCAAAAGGCAGGCCAAATGAAAGATAGGTAGACGAGGTGATGGCTACAGCGGGGAAAAACTGGATGAACAAGGTACAGGATAGACAGGTATGGTACGCTCTGGAGAAGGGCTTTACCCGAAGAGGGGTCCTCAAATAACAATCATAATAAAAAAATTATAAAAAAATTATATACATATATACTTATAATAATAAATGTATATGATGTAGGAGGCGACAGAGGGAAATAAACCAGTAGATGGACAAAAGCGTCTTTCCAATAAGAACTAAAAATAAAAAATAAGTTTGGGGTTACCAACCCGCCTGCAAAGTGTGGCAAATTTGACAAATATCCTTTCTATGAGGCAGTCTTTGGGGGAGGCCTTTGTTCAGTAGTGGACTTTTGATAGGCTATAACAGTAACGGTATAACAGAATAAAAAGCACTGAGGGCACGTATTCATTCGAGTGATGCTATATTAGTTCGTATTAATACCTAGAATCACGTTGGCTGTAATGCGTTGCTCGCCCGACTGCCCGACTCCCGACTCCGACTCCGACATTGATAATAATATATAAGTAAAATACAGGGTCCTATTTATACTAAAAGTTGCCCTGTAAAATAAGATTAACTTAATTGGTCCATAGATAAGCCAATCGCATCTCTTTGTATTTGCCAATCAAATTACGCGACGTAAATACAAGACAGAGGGCGTTTCATCCTATGTATAAAGTAATCTCACAAGACGGATAGTAGATAGAACAAATTTTCATGAAGTGAAAAGAAGTTGCGTTTTGACTTGTTTTACAATTTTACTTGTTATTTTGTGGTAATATCTTAAATGGTGGTTTATATATTCATCTTACAAACACATAACGAAATCGTTGCGGTCCCAAGTCCCAAAAGGTAAGATACATAATAAAATACGTGAACATCATTTTCGAAGTTTGAAGAAATTAAATTAACGTAGAATGTAAAGAACTTATGTCTGTGTTTTTTTTTTTTAGTATGTTTCGACTTTTAACAAGGTTTTTTTACAAATCTAACATAATATTAATTATTAATTTTGCCAATTATTGTATCATACATAGGTAACGATAATTACTATACTAATGATTTCGTCTTACATACATGTTAATTTAGATGGCAAAAGTATATAGAACTATCAAAATAATGCAAAATCTTATTCAGGTACTTCTCAATATATTCGTTGTTTTACCTTGAACTTACTGCGCAGTTAATAATATCAAGTTCATATTCACATAATGTACTCAATCAAATTCTTATATAATTTGTCACTAAAAATTATTAGTTAGTCATTTAGGTTTATGAAAAATATATATTTCTATGTCAAATTATAAAATATTGAATAATATTTTTCAGTTAAGTGAAAAAGAATTGAAATAAAATTTTAACAATCGTGATGAGCAACAGCTCGATTCAAGATGGACGATAAAA
>JAGSMP010003168.1:0-13059 GCA_029286625.1 Parnassius orleans
CGACTCCCGACTCCGACTCCGACATTGATAATAATATATAAGTAAAATACAGGGTCCTATTTATACTAAAAGTTGCCCTGTAAAATAAGATTAACTTAATTGGTCCATAGATAAGCCAATCGCATCCCTTTGTATTTGCCAATCAAATTACGCGACGTAAATACAAGACAGAGGGCGTTTCATCCTATGTATAAAGTAATCTCACAAGACGGATAGTAGATAGAACAAATTTTCATGAAGTGAAAAGAAGTTGCGTTTTGACTTGTTTTACAATTTTACTTGTTATTTTGTGGTAATATCTTAAATGGTGGTTTATATATTCATCTTACAAACACATAACGAAATCGTTGCGGTCCCAAGTCCCAAAAGGTAAGATACATAATAAAATACGTGAACATCATTTTCGAAGTTTGAAGAAATTAAATTAACGTAGAATGTAAAGAACTTATGTCTGTGTTTTTTTTTTTTAGTATGTTTCGACTTTTAACAAGGTTTTTTTACAAATCTAACATAATATTAATTATTAATTTTGCCAATTATTGTATCATACATAGGTAACGATAATTACTATACTAATGATTTCGTCTTACATACGTTAATACATGTTAATTTAGATGTCAAAGTATATAGAACTATCAAAATAATGCAAAATCTTATTCAGGTACTTCTCAATATATTCGTTGTTTTACCTTGAACTTACTGCGCAGTTAATAATATCAAGTTCATATTCACATAATGTACTCAATCAAATTCTTATATAATTTGTCACTAAAAATTATTAGTTAGTCATTTAGGTTTATGAAAAATATATATTTCTATGTCAAATTATAAAATATTGAATAATATTTTTCAGTTAAGTGAAAAAGAATTGAAATAAAATTTTAACAGTCGTGACGAGCAACAGCTCGATTTCAAGATGGACGATAAAATTACGCAGTAATTTGTAAGTTGATAAAATACTAAAAAGGTAAGACTAAACGTAATAAGTAATAGTGCATTTACCTTATTTAGGTATAATAAAATTCAATTATTATTAAATTTAAAAATATTATTTTTGATGTTGTTTATAAATTAAAAGTACTTTATGTTTAAAATTGCAAAGTAAAACAAAAACTAATTTTAGCTATTACTGAAAGTTTTCCAATTCCAAAATATGTCATGTTTTATAATTATATTAAAAGTTGTCTGAAAAAGAAATAGCTGTGTGATATGACTGTCTATTGTGCCTCCTTTATGTTTTTAATTGTTTATTAAATATTAATTAAGAGTGTATAAATTATATAGCAATATGCAAAAATTGATACCATAAAATTTTGAAGCACAGTATAATTATGTGCATGCAAGCTGAATATTTTCAAAGTTGTTATTTAGCAAGAACATAGAGTGACAGAATAAAAAATTCACAAACATACTACACGCACATACCATATATAATACATTTAATGATTAATCAACAACAAAATGGTCTACAGCTAAACATGTACACATTCACCATCACAAGCAATTATTATAAAGCAATAAAATAGCACACAAAGTATCTAAGCCAACATAAACATCCCATGTTACACCATCTCTAGCTAAGCTCTGTAAATCTATAGCAATGTAAAGTTTTATAAAAACAAAGATGAAGGCAGACATGACAAACACTTTAATTACAACATTTTAGTAATACTTTTAAGTATTTTCAACAGTATTGTAACTGTAACTTTTGAATTAATAATTAAGATACATTTTGAATTTAATTTATTATAATATACTGAAAGTTTAGAATAAACCTTTAACTAAAGAGAGTGTGCAGCCCATAACTAAATAAACTTGGCCTAAAATGTTAATGAAAATTGTGAAGTTTTTGCATATTATACTATACTATCTTAACATGTAGTGTTTTATTGAAAGAATATATTTTAAAATTGTATTTAAAACTATTGTATAAAACCGGTAAAATTGTTATAGATCATATTAAATCTTTTTTGTTGTGTACAAAACACTCATTTGTTAAATATATCACTTACTAAATCAGCGAGTTAACTCTGATAATGAGAGATCTGTGTCCGTCCAGGCAGTAATTTAATAAAATATATTTAAAAGCGAGCATTTATAGGTGTTGTTAAAACTAGCATCCCGTCCATCATCAAATCAGTGGAATGGTGCCATATTATTGTATTATTGAAATTAAATGTGTATGACAAATTTCA
The DNA here is from genome assembly GCA_029286625.1 of Parnassius orleans. Taxonomy (NCBI): domain Eukaryota; kingdom Metazoa; phylum Arthropoda; class Insecta; order Lepidoptera; family Papilionidae; genus Parnassius; species Parnassius orleans. The sequence continues at coordinate 2,196 of JAGSMP010003168.1, forward strand.
GCTCTATTGGATGTCAGCTATTATGTATAGCTTGTAAAACAAATAGAATAAAATTAAGTATATATAGCCTTAAATTTGAATGTTGTGAATTTTTAATTAGCAAGAAACTTGTCAAAATGTATATGAATGTTACATTTATTGAATAAATATATTATCAATGAACTTTGTTTAATTTCCCTAGCAGTTGAGTTTTATTAAAATAAAATATGTTAAGAAATCTATGGTCTATACAATGATTTTAGTTCCATTTAATATTTTATACCTATTATATTGTTGTAAATATTGTAAGCATAATAAAACTGTTCTATCTATTAAAAATTGTTAGATAATATAAGTGAATATTATATGGTTCTTAAGTGTGTAAAAAGTATATTCATTAATATTTATTATAATAATAATAGATATTGATGGAAATATTTTCTTTACATTACATGATGGTTTAATCTGAGTTTAAAATTCTTGTCTTTGTTAAATTAATCCTCTGGTATTTCAATGTTATTTATATATATAGATATGTAGTTTGTTATATTGAAATAACTTACTTGTATTAGCTTTGGGGGTTATTTATTTTTCACATATTTATTTAGTATTATGTATCTGTCTGTCTGTCCTATCTTCGGAATGGCTTCTTTACAAAATAAGGGTAACCAAAAAGAAAGTTCACCTGATGGTAAGCGGATGGATGGATCATGGACGTCTACATCTAGATGACAGATGTAGACATCCATGATCCATCCGCTACCTCGATTAAGATTCAAAATGCAGAATGCATTGATTGTACCACTCACTGAACATTAAATTGGAATAACTCTTTTCCAGTAAAAAGGATATCTCCAGTACTTTAAACTCACCACACTAAGCTGCTATTCTGTGAGAGCATAGGTCTTACCCGGTTGATTCGACCCATTCATGCTACAATCCTAATAGTATAAAATGACTGAACAAATTGTGTTAAAACTTCATGAATAAATCAAGATCGTGAGTGAATCTAATCTGTACTTTATCCAAAAAAAATCTGATAACATTAATGATTAAAGTTTTCATGCAAAATCCATTTTCACCAATTTTTTTTCCATGAAAATAATGATTGATAAATGATAAGGTACCTTTTACGCGCCAAATTTATAATCTCTATTTTATTTTAACATATCACACATCTTTTCGGGATAATAGCAAAATAAACAAACTTATAAATGTTGTGCGATAGTTAATATTTATAAACTACTTGATAGACTTCTTTTGGCCGAGTTCTACGTGGACGAGTTCTACGTGGACGAACTCAGGGTTAAAAGCTGGTCTAATAATACTATAAAATTATAATCTATGTGTTTGTTTGCATCTCTTTTATTTTGGCAGGTATATTTGCTATACTAATTTTCTTGTATATGTAATATTATATTGAAATTATACGCGATACAATACTTCTATATATAAAAATATTCAGTACCTTTACCTCTTCTCTTATTATATGTTGAATAATAAATGTTACTATCAATATCAATAATTACAAATAATTAGATTTGTTATTGTTAATCAATGTTAATATCTTAACTCGTGTTTAAATTAATTTTGAAGATTTTACGAATTCAGCAATGTGCACTATACACTAGGCCAATTACACAAAATGGCGGCCACGTATTTATTGTAGTAGAACATTTTTTGTAAATGTTTTCAAGCAAATAAAAAGGAAACACAAAATGCAAATTAATCTTTAATTAGGCTAAATGCCTTATGTACTGAAAGCACACAAGAGGTAACAATTTTAATTTGAAAAATATATACACATTTATTGCAGCTGCTCTACATTGATTACATCCGCATGCAAAAGAAAAACGTCTCGTAATTATTACTTAGAAAAAGTAAATATAATGCAACTCCTTTTCGCTCAGTAACGCTATATAGCAGTTACCGAGTTGTTTTGATACGTATAATTACACTTTTGAAATTAAGCAACGTTAATGCAAAGTTACCTTCAGTATATACCTATAAGATATATTTAAAAATATACTTACATGAACAATCGCCATTTACACAGCCAGTATCTAGATGAAACTTCACAGTCTATATCATATAATACCTTGAATGATGCCGCCCTCTCCTCATAAACCAAAAATTTAAATTGTGTTTAACAACAAAACAATCATTTCATAACACATTCACAAAATTACAAACACCAACAACACACACATTCAAATTTTAATGTAATTTGATAAATAAAATAAAATATAAAGAGGTTAGGTGTGTTCCCGACAAGAAACTATTACAGACTAGCTGGAATAATAACTGAAAACACATTGTAGGGAAGGGAGCGGCACTAAAAAGGCAGTCAGGTCATAAAATGCAATAAACTATTGTTCTTTACTAAGAAATGGTTCGGTGTTTTGCCAAAAGTGCAAGGGGCAATAAAGATTCATTATTTTCACAAGTTTGCCTTGTTAATATTTATTACTCTGTTATTATAATATAAAAATATATTTACCTCACATAAAAGTATAAAATTAAACAAATATGTAGGACTATCGGCTTTATTTTCAAATAAATGGATGTAGAGTTACACTCTTTGGTTACTTGGTTACAGATATAATATATAGTAATAAACAACATGTACTGCGGCCGTAGAATATCATAAAATAAAGAATAAATAAATAAAAATAGTATTTATTCGAGAAATAATTTAACATGATCAATAACTTGATATACGGTTTAAAATGGTAATTACAATTTGAACCTATTATATATACGTGCAGCAACAATTATTACATAACCGACATACTGCCATCGTAATACTACTTCTATAACACATCTTTTTCTCTAAGTCCCCATACATATTTTGCATTTAACATCTACATGTGTGACAGAAATACTGTTACAGTCGGCTCAATAAATATCCATGCACATTTCTTCCTATTCAATTACCTATCACTTGAGTTTTATGTAAGAAATACTTTAACAAATATGTTTATAAATAAATAATTTAAATAATACAGTTACAAAATGTCTTTACAGTAAACAATACAAATACGTGCATGGAATAAGTTACTGTCGGTGTATTAATGCTAGAAATGGCTTTTTTTTCCCTATAGAACATTTCTCATGGACTTCGCCTTCTTCGGCTTCAAGTCGCTTGCGCATAGATTCGGGCATCTCGGCTGGCGGTGGTCGGGGCATCCTCAGCCACACCTACACACAAACACACGAACACGCATTAGTACTAGAAACATGTATAATCGTTTTACTAGTGTTAGTATGTCGCCTCATAACGCTTTTGTCGACATAAATATTCGGTAGGAACAATTGGTTGATTATGATAATCATTGGGGTTTTGGTAGTGAGGGCTAGGTTGCAAACTGCAATTTAAATACAGTGAACCACCTGGCACTAACCTACAAGCAAAATCTCATTTAAATTTGCCAGACTTGAATGATGACTTTTCCACTACCAAAGGCAGTACCACTAAAAAATGCACTTGAAAATGTAAAGGTTTACTTTTTTTCTGTAATTATATTTTATATTAAGTAGATTAAATAAAAATAAAAAAACTCAAAAATATTCAAAAAAGTAGAAAAATTAAAAAAAAAACACTGAGGCATTGTTTTGTGTGTTAATATTAAAATAATTAGATTTTTTTTCTGAATGTGTACGCTGTTGGCCCTGCGGCCTTTACAGCTTCATCGAAATAGGCTCGTAAGTGCTATTGCTTAAGCGCCGCTTCATGCTACTGCAGTCCCAGGCTGGCTCGTGCTTTCAGGTGAGGCTCCTCTAGCTGGGGGGCTCGATGTGGTTCAAGGGCCCTCAGAAGGAGCAGACCTCGGCTTGAACCACTGTCGCAATGAGGAGACAGGTCATAAGCTAAAACGCCCCGTAACACGGGTATTGAACCTCGTGTACGGGGTGTATTTGTGACCTCGCGTTCGCCGGCGAACGCGGTGTGCCCTAGTGTTCTGTACTAGTGTAGTGTCTGTATGTGTGTGTGTTAGATATATGAATTCCCTCTCCTGTGGAAGGGGTGGGCGGGATCGACTTATTTATGGAAGTGATCTCGTCGTCGGGATTAAGAAGAACGTTGCAGCATCCCTCTGTGGGGAATACGAACCCGCTTCAGTCACCAACGGATTGTTGTGTTCTTTAATCGAATCGAAGTATCTTAACACATACACTGCCGTCAGTCATCCTTTAAATGCAGTACTCCGTGCAAAGTGACTGACACGGCAGCATAAGGGTTAAGGATAATTCCTTAAGATACGACTCGATGGTGGGCATGTCTAGGTCGCGGTGGAGATCCGCGTTCCTCACATAGTAAGGACCTCCTGTGATTCGTCGCAGGAATTTATTCTGAACGACTTGAAGTTGTCGCAGACTCTTTTTGGAGACATAGGCAAAGGACACACCCGCATATGTCATAATAGGACGTACGCAGGTTTTGTAGAGATGCAGTTTGTGTCTCAGGGACAGCTTACTGCTTTTATTGGTTAAGGCGAAAAGACGATACAATACGATTTTGCCTTATTCCTAACTGTTTAATGCTGAGAGAGCTCATTGCACTATCTAACAGTACCCCAGGTATTTCACCTCACGAACCCATGGAATTGGGCTACAGAGGAGATCATACCTTTTATGTGTCTTTTAATTTTCAGGATTAATTTATTATATAAATTTCTGCTGTTAAACATGATGGCTTTACTCTTATTGGGGTTCAATTCGATTCTCCCATTTTCTGCACCAATCGTTTCCTGCAGCTTGGGCGAATGCAGATTCTGATAAGGTGGTTATCGGAAAAGATAATTGTATCATCTGCATATAGTGCAAGATGAGTACTTGGAAAAGGGATATCACTTACGTAGAGTGAGTATAGGGTCGGAGAGCACAGAGCCTGGGAACTCCTGCTCTGATGGGTCTGGAAGAGGCCTCTAAATTTGTTAATTGAGGCGTGTCAATGGGAACTACGTGTGGGATGACTTTATAATATATAAGTCTATTTTAGGGTCTCTAATGCTAGGCTTTAAGAAAAGTCTCTTGCACTAGCAGTATGTCAATCTGATGATCGGTGAGGAAGGTTCTGACTTCGTCAATTTGATCTTAGGGCCACGCATTAAAGGCGACAGCTATCGACCTAGGTTTTATTCTACCTGTTGTATTATCCATACGATAGAATAAAAAGGCCAAGTTAACAGTAACCAAGTACTTCAGCAATTAGCTCTATGAAGTTCTTGATTGCCGATCACTTCCATGTGATCAGGAAGCCTGGAGGCGCTCTTTGCAGGCGCGCAGTCCTAATTTTCTGCGCCTGGTGCGCAACTCGTTGACATCGAAACTGTCTGCGAAATGCAGACCAGGTTGATGTCCTCGGCGTCCCTCAAGGCCGGGAAGAGTCGGCTTTACAGCAGGTTTGGGTTGGGTCTCTACGCGGGGCGCGAGCGACTACTGGTGCCGGTGTGCGTAATAGGAGTGCGCACTTTATTGGGTGCAATATAATTAGATTTAGAAATATTTAGATTTTTACAGGAATAGTGCAAACAGCAGTAGTCACGTGATAGGTTTCAAATTTATCCAAATAATTTTATCAATGATCTAAATGCATTTTTGTCAGTCCTGCACACAGCTCTATCGCTTAATGGTTACATCTATAAAAGTTAAAGTTAGTTACAGCCTATGTTAACAACCCGGAGGACGTTGGCGTGTTTCATACCCGTTCATCGGAATACGTAAATCTGGTCCTGCGCCTGATCTATCTCCGGTCGTGTAGGATTGCAGTCCTATCGGACTATAAAAGTGAGGAATAGGCAGTTCATCTGTGTTTGCACACCTTATACACTATAATCCTGACCTTAGTTCTGGTTGATTAGCCAGAGAGCATTATGTACCGCCATCCATCGGAAGTAATAAGATACATACATAAACACTCACGCCTATCACCCAGAAGGGTGGCAGAGAGACTACGGACTTCCATTTGCGATCCTGACACCTGTGTTGCCTCCTTTACATCCATATACCTGCATACATGGCCGTATGCGTAAGTATATCATAAATGTAATATTTTAGGCATATTCTGTGGTGTCATTTACGACACCCACAGGATGAAATAGGATGATGAATTCTCATGGTGAGTATGAAGAGAAACAGACAAATAATTTTTTATCTATTTTTGGTGACTTTCTATAAAAATATTAAAGCAACAATACCTTGACAGCATCATAGATGAACCACTGCAGAGCAGTTAGTGTACCGATCATGATGATCCTTGGTCCAAGACCCTTCCTCCAGCCCATCCGAGCTTACCCATTATAGAACCCACTGCCGCAGTCTTGTCTGGGTCGAACAGGAAATAAATTAAGCATATATTGTTGGGATGAGGGTAAAAATAAAAGGAATACGAACAAATGAAAGTAGAATGGTAATCTCCCACTTGTTTTAGCAGTATAAAGTATCGCACAGGCGACTAGGAGGCATCAGTCGGTAATTCTACGAGTCTCATTGTTGTTACTATGCCCGTTGGGGTATTCTACTAGTGTAGGCAAGGAAGATCGTGTTGCTGAGAGGCTGCCCTGTGTTACATTGAGATGGGTAGTGATGCTGTTGGTTTGAATACTTTGGTGTTATCATGTAATTGGGTCCTGATAGTTAGCAAGGTTTGTTACCGAGTAGTGTTCTTTTATTTGAATAATTTTTAACATCAGAAGTGGAATAATTTCTTACATCAGAAGTGGGAATAATGCCTTTTCCTGTATCATTCTAATTTCTTACAATATACTTACACTGGTGAAATCTGTATTAAGGCATTTATTCATATAATATTTGTGTATTTCAACAACTGTTATGGTATCTGATTTTAAATGTATTATGTAATTTTTCTTTGTAATGTTCACGCACCCATTCTTCTTATAATTTTTAAAAATAATTACCAGCAGTGTTATTAACGCTACTAATAATCGAATTGAGCACTCCAGTTAAGCTTAAAAGTGCTTGTTAAGAGTTGTTCACGACATTAGTAGAATGGCGGTTCGAACCACCGACTTATAGTTTCATAGTTAGTTTTCTTAACTATTCTACTGTCCTTCATGCTTCAATTCTTTGTAACTTTTATGCAAGCTAGTACTAAAATACAATTCAGTCAATAGCTGTATTATGTATTATAGGAATGGGGCATCCACGACCTTTTGTCACCAGGGCAGCGCCACCAGATACAGGTGTAATATTTGCCAAAGTCATCGCGAGGAAGTTAATTTGTTCGAAAAATGTAAAGGTAAATGTTTCTTTCTGTACTATTAGATATATTTTATATGAATTAAATTTAAAATAAATAAACCAAACCACAGATATTCATAAAAGTAGATAAATTAAAAAAAAAAAGAGTTAAAAATGTCCAAACAAATTAGAGCATACCACTGAGGCATTGTTTTGTGTATTAAATAATTAATATAATATTCTAGAAACTGATTAACTTTTATTTCAAATTAACTTCTTAATTAAATAACATTGTGTAATAGAAAACTTCACTTTAGTATCAACTAGCGACATCTGGTGAGCGAAAGATTATTAGCCCTCATTGAAATTGAAGTGACAAACAAACTTCCAGTCTACCTGATGGTAGGTGGCCGACTACCTTACTGCAGTTTATGGAGAACTGCCACAAACTTCAAACAAGAACATTAATTTAACTAAACATGTTAATCAAATAAATATTTAGGATATGTCAAATTCTTTGTGTAGAAAACAGACAAAATTCTGACTTCTTATATTTACACGAACATTACACATTAATCTAACAGTAAACTAATATAATTTTACAGATGACGCGTTTAATTTAAACTTTATAATTCCCGACGTTTGGGCGCTTTACAGCACCATGGTTTAAGGGTGGACTGAGGTGTTTGACGTCCCAATGTCCATAGTTAACAAGGCTAATATTTGATCCAATCTATGCAGAACGAACTTAAAGCTCGTTCTCCGTGACGATGGATGATCAATGTTCTTAAGAATAGTTTTTGTTACAGAATAAGGGTGACAAACCTGTAGTAAGTGGTTGCTATATTATAAAACATCTACATCAATCCTTAATAAAGAGTCAAAATGCAGACGTATTGTCACTCCTGAAGACTAAGATGGAATGCCTAATTTTTTTAAAGTCTCAGTACTCTAAACTCACCAAACAAAATTTTACTCTGGTATTCTGTAAGAGCTTGGTCCTCCTCTAGTCAGGCCGACCCATTCGTGCAGCAACCATAATATAGCTGCAGCGTGGTTCTACCACGTATGAAGTGTAGTTAATAAAGAATAGTTGAAGTTACAAGCAAAACGTCTGCTCACCTGGTTGAGTTTGGAGACGACCGTGTCTGCGGGTGCGACACGATGGCACAGGTACGCCCGCGATGTAGCCCGCCGCGAATGTCACCACCAGCTGCTCGCCCTTGGGCACTGCTCGCGCGGCTTCGGCACCATACTGCGCACACGCATCGACAAATCAACTACACGTCAAAACTTTGTACAAATGCTATGACGGCCTACACACAATTTTGACACGGGCACCAATCATTACGCATGTCAAAGTTTGTCCAAATACTATGCCAGCCTACAGTAAAATTATTACATAAGCACCACACACTTGCACGTACTCCGAAAGTTTGACAACTGACGTACCATCGCCACCAGTCTAGATATTATAAATCTGAACAACACAGCACACATTTACTTTTTGACAATCAGTGTTATTAATAATCAAGCCTGTGAAGCTAGTTTTAGATTCTATTGAAGGTATGATTTCTTTGATGAGGATGACAGAATACTGAAAGATTCCAGAGTTAAAACCCAAAATTCTTAGAAAGGGAACTCGCATTATACAAGTTTATCAATCGCCTTTTGATCCCATACTTCGTCATTGTGGGCGTTGATAGACGCCGCTTCTACAACCTTTTCTATATGTACGAGTGCTTATAATGTAGTTTAAAAATATTAATTATCAATTTTTGTGTACTGTAGACAAAAGTCATTTGGAATGCCATTGCAGAAAGGCAAACAATTATTTTCATATAATGAAACCAGTCGGTCTTGCTCAAAAGTAGATTAAGGCAAGTAGCTCTGTGTTTGTATGAACATTTTAGACACTACAAAATGTTCTGCACTTCTAGTAGTATGCAATGCATTATATTATATCATGGCAAGATAAGAAAAAGTGCGAGGAGATGGATATTATTCCATCTCGCTCACTTGCTATAAAAAAGGTCGTAACGGAAAAATCTTTTTCTCCCTTAGCCCCTGTGAGAGGTTTTGTGAGTTGTGACCCTCTACATATAATTGATATATGATATATTAATGTAGGTTGTATCTTCTACGTTACAGGATGTAGTAATTAAAACTGTGTCCGTTTCCGTAGAGAGCGTTTATTGTACTGAAAATACTTATGAATAAAAATGTAATTATAGTGAACGTGTCGCGCGCGCGGAGCATAATATCAACATTATTTTCTAAACTGTTGAAATATCATGTGCGCTCGTACATCTTGCCAATTTTATAAACAGAGAAGAAAGTTTAAGGCGATGAACTATTGAGTTTACGGGCAGCCGTTGCGATCACCGCATCCACACTATCGATGTCCGAGACTCCATGCTCCGATGAATGTCCTTGGGTTGGCTGCTCGACATTGTTGGGGTCTGGCTTGTCGCGAAGATTCACGCTGCAGCCTTGACATCTTCTTTCCAGCCGAATCCCCCCATGCAATGAGAGCTACAATAATAAATCCGACTACGGTGTACAACACATAGTTGTGTGTGTCATGTGTGGTGATTGTACACTCAGTGTTTGTTGCTGTTCCTTGACCTTATCAATGTTGTTTTCAGCTCTTGTAAAGCGTCTTTATGATCTTCAGGTCCAAATGTATGATTAAAGTCTGTCAGTATGTGGTTCAGGCTTGATTCACGCATGTACATTCTTTCTTCACTGCCTGTTATGTTTCAACTCGCTGTGATAGTCGTTGCGAGCATGAATGATGAAGCTTTCTCCTTGAGCATACACCCAAGTCCGGTAACATAATCCCCGTGCCGTGTAAGTGCTGTGACGTCACTCCAGCTGGGCAGAAAATGCGCATCGTGCAGTCTTCGCAACAGGAGAACAGCCACGCGCCACGATTGTGTAATCGCGCCCACCTGTCGTTGCAATCAATACTCTTGTGCGGCATGTTGATAAGTCGCCATTGTTTAATATTTGCTTCACATAATGTATCAGGCTGCCCAATGTTAAATAGGTTGATTGATAGCACACTAACATTTTGTTTTCTTGCAGATTTAAGCATGATGATAAATCTCAGTTTCTAAAGGGTATTATCATGTCCCCTTTTAGGTTTACAGCAGGTATTCAGATGTGAGTACTATAGTTTTTCTCTGTGTGTCCAGTTATTTGCGGAGAGTACGAAACCTATCCAACTGCAGAGAGTGTAAGACAGGGTGACGTAATATCCCCGAAACTCTTCACCGCTGCATTGGAAGACGTTTTCAAGCTACTGGACTGGAAAGGATACGGTATTAACATCATAGCGAGTACATCACTCACCTTCGATTTGCCGACGATATAGTCCTTATGGCAGAATCGCTGGAGGACCTAAGCACTATGCTCAATGACCTCAATAGTGTCTCCCAACGGATAGGTCTCAAGATGAACATGGACAAAACAAAATCATGTTTAATGTCCATGTCACACCTATGCCGGTAGTAGTTGGAGCACTAAGCTCGAAGTTGTTGACGAATATGTTTACCTGGGACAAATAGTCCGACTAGGTAAGTCCAACTTCGACCGAGAGGTCAATCGACGGATTCAACTCGGCTGGGCAGCGTTCGGGAGATTACGACCCATCTTCTCGTCAGGCATACCTCAAACC
>JAGSMP010003169.1:0-38258 GCA_029286625.1 Parnassius orleans
TCCAACTGCAGAGAGTGTAAGACAGGGTGACGTAATATCCCCGAAACTCTTCACCGCTGCATTGGAAGACGTTTTCAAGCTACTGGACTGGAAAGGATACGGTATTAACATCATAGCGAGTACATCACTCACCTTCGATTTGCCGACGATATAGTCCTTATGGCAGAATCGCTGGAGGACCTAAGCACTATGCTCAATGACCTCAATAGTGTCTCCCAACGGATAGGTCTCAAGATGAACATGGACAAAACAAAATCATGTTTAATGTCCATGTCACACCTATGCCGGTAGTAGTTGGAGCACTAAGCTCGAAGTTGTTGACGAATATGTTTACCTGGGACAAATAGTCCGACTAGGTAAGTCCAACTTCGACCGAGAGGTCAATCGACGGATTCAACTCGGCTGGGCAGCGTTCGGGAGATTACGACCCATCTTCTCGTCAGGCATACCTCAAACCTCAAAACTAAATTGTACAACCAGTGCGTGTTGCCAGTGATGACATACGGAACTGAGACGTGGTCACTGCTGGCGTATGAGGAAGCTCAAAGTCGCTCAGCGAGCTATGGAGAGGGCTATGCTTGGGGTTTTTCTGCGTGATAAACTTAGAAATGAGGATATCCGCAGAACCAGAGTTACTGACATAGCCCAAAGGATTAGTAGGCTGAAGTGGCAATGGGCCGTCCATATAGCTCGAAGAACCGACAACCGATGGGGAAAAAAGGTTCTCGAGTGGCGGCCTCGTACCGGCGGACGAAGTGTAGGGCGTCGCCCCACTAGATGGAGTGACGACCTGGTAAGACATGCAGGAAGTCAATGGATGCAGGTGGCTCGGGACCGTGCTTTGTGGCGTTCTGTGCGGAGGCCTATGTTCAGCAGTGGACTTGTGAAGGGCTGTAATGAATGAATGAATGACTGTACTGCAATGACGGTCTATGTGGTTTTTAAATATAAAGTAGAATCTATAATTATTTGAGATAATTAAGTTTCATTTGTTTATAATATATACTAGACAATTACATTTAGACTGCAAATGAGCAACATTGGTGTGCATAATTTTTATGGGCTTATTTGAACTTCTGCACAGAGAAATGAATATAATGTTTGCTTTTATTCATTATTTAATGTTTATAAATTTTGTTGAATCCACCTATTCACATATCAAAACTCTGTTTTGCATATTAATAAATCTTGTTTTCTGAATTTGTGAAAAATAAAAGCACGTTATCATCAGCACAAGATATTATTTTATCTGCATTAAGTTCGAGACTGCAGAGGTATTTGTTGACTTCGAGCATATTATTCTCATGATTATTCTATGCTCAAAAGTTAGACTGTATCAAAATAGGGTTGTTTACACTACAATTGGGCATGAGTATTTTACCTTTTATCAGCTTGGTATGTATATATAACGGAATTTTTGAATGTGATTTTCATCCCTTCAAAAGTCGGATTGATTTGAAACTTCGCACACTTGTCAAGGACAATTCAATAATTTAAATAGTTTGTCCCATTATCCTTGCCAGAGTCCTCAGGATTTTGCGAATAATTCATAAACAACTACGATTCCTGCCAGTTCAATCTACTGTATTAAGCCGCGTAAAAGAACTTCGTTCCAAAAACACGCTTTTGTAGTTAGCCGCACTAAAAATAGAAAATAAATAATAGTTTGAAAAACTATAAACATTTGTAGATAACCGAACTGAAAAGTAGAAGATAATTTTCAATAAGTTTAAAATAAGAAAATAGTGATTAACATAAAAATTTTATTGCATTGAGTTATAATGTATAGCACAATATAACTCAATGTTTTATTAAAAAAAGCGTGGGGTGCTTGATGTCATTTATTGTAAATATTTTTGTGAATATTTGTAACAATTAGCGTCCTCAAAAATATCTGAAAAAGCACCCCACACTTTTATAAAATGTAAACATAAAAATATTAACTTCTTTTTGAAAATTATTTTCTACTTTTAGTTCGGTTATCTACAAAACCACGGAATATAAAAACAAGAGGGAAAGTAGGCGGGGCAGGCGAGTCAGAATTAGTGACAGAGCGTAATTGACTGTCAGTCGCAGGCTCAAATTGTTGCGAGCTGACGGATCGCTGCTTAAGTGATATATGCAAAAATATGCTGTTTTGGGCAATATTGGAGTGTAAAACGAAAGTAAAAGAAAAATATTTTGAACGGAGGTAGTTGCAAAGGCACGTGTAATTTTGTCCTTTTTTGGATATAAACTTGACTAAATATGGACAAAATATCAAATTGCCTTTATTACAAGTAATATTCAACCTTATTTCGTTATACTAAGGTTTATCTGTAAATAAATTTTGAATAAATGTAGATGCGATAGTGTTGTGACTACGCTGATATTAAATTTTCGATAAAATTTTATCACAGTCCTGTTGATTCACTAACATATTAATGAAAATATACGAAATTATAGGGTGATACCCAATGAATGAACTTCTATTAGGGTTGCTAAGCCTGAGAAGTAAGTAAGTAGTTTAGTAATACTCACGACTTTTGGAAAAAAGCTGAAATAAAAGTGATCTTAATATCATGATCTACATTAGTATCTGAATTACTTATCGTCTAAACTTTAATATTAAAGTGTAAACGATAATTTTAACAAAAATGGTTATTTCAATGACAATAAACAATTACAAAATTATTGTTTTTGTTATTTTCCTTGTTTCCATTTCATAAATGATAATTTAGCTAACAATCAATAAATTTCCATTAAAGACAATTAATTATATGCCGGCTTTATGAATTACGGGGATATACGTAATACATAATTTTCAGTAAATTTTGCATTTTACTCATTTTATCATATTTTTTTCAATTATGATTATTCAGTCGATACATTTCATATACGATAATAATCATATACTGAATATCGATATAGCCAGATCACTTTCAGAGAGTAACTATATCACTAACATCATTCACGGCAGTATAGGTTAGGTAGGGCAATATCAACGTTATATCTATTGTCATTGTTTCTATAATAATGTGAATTTATTATTGCGACATCTAACGTTAAGAAGCTAAATTTCCTCATTAATTCTAGAAACTTCGTTGGTGAAAAGTAATATGATTTCTATTTTTAAGAACATGTGGTTCGTACTCAAGTGAATGGTGAGTAACATAATGCCTTTCTTTATTTTTTAATAGCCAATCACGAAAATTATTGAAATGGTACACAATTGTCGGTACACATTTTTCTTGCGTATGTGTGAGTTTGGCGACAGTGTTCTCTACAAATTATGCGTTTTGCTACTTTCTCTTATTTTTATATTCCGTGTACAAAACCGTGTTTTTGAAACTATTATTTATTTTTATTGGAGCTAGTATCCTCTTAGTAGTCTGTGTTAGGAGATAATGACCCTATCGATGTTGAAGCTGCATACCCCGGATACCCATGTTCTCTATCTGTATCTTATTTAACAGGATGGGAACAGAAACTTTATCGAAAGCTTTTGCTATAACAACGAAAATTCCAATTGATTGGCAGCCTTTATCTAGTTCTTAAGAGATATAATCGGTAATTTCATGTACGGCATCGGCAGTGGACAGTTTCGGAACATGGTTACAAAATTTGTTATACAATGATACGTTATAGTTGCTGAAGGTTTTAAGTGAATTTATGATTATATATTATAATTTAATTAACTCATAGTTTGAGACTTAGTTAGTCTTATAATAAAGAGATTTTTATAGTGTACCTACAACTTTGTGTGTGCCTGAGATACAGGCATAACATGTATATCTGAGATGCAGGTTTGTTGTTGGTCACTCAAGTTTTGAGATGCTCGAAATTTAAAATGGAACGCACCCGTGTTATATGTTTCTAAAAGCAAATTTATTTAAAAATAGAACTCCATAAGCCAATTGCTCAATATTAAAAAAAAAAGTTCTATTAATTTTCCCAACGCTCCCGCGCTTTTCATTTAAAACGATTGATCTTAACCGTGAACATTTGCGCGCTATGATATATTATGATTTAAATTTGGTACAACCGAACAATTAAGTTTAATTATAATCAGAATTAGGGACTCAACTCCATCACGCACAACAATTTGTGTTTTGCTGAATTCAAAAGGGTAAAATTAATCTTAAAGATGACCAAAGAACCAAACAGCAGTAACGGCAGAAAATGTATGGACTACTGAAATGTTGGTGCGAAGACCCACGAATCACATATACGGACATTGAAAGTTTGTAGGCATTAGTTCGGGTAGCATTCATACCATCCTACATCAACATCTTGGACTGAGAAAGCTTTGTTGTCGATGGATCCCTCGTTTGCTCTGCGAAAGCGAAAAACAGACTGTGTGTGGATTGCCATGAAATGCGTCTACGTTTTGAAAACGGGCATCTAGGCGTGTTTCAGAAATCGTTCCTGGTGACGAGACATGACGAGACGTCCAGGAGTTCCAGTAGTCACCGAAGTATACCATCAGGTCACCATCAAGTCCGGGGTAAGGTATAATCATAAATAAAAAACGAGCCCAAACTTGGTACACTTAGTTCTATTCGTCCAGGAGTTCCGTAGTAGTCACCAAATACACCATCAGGTCTGTCCATCAAGCCCAGAGGTTAGGTCTTATCATAACTAACAAAACGAGCCCAAACTTGACACACCTAGTTCTACTCGTCAAGGAGTTCCAGTAATAGTCACCGAAGTACATCATCAGGTCTCTCCAGATCTCTCAGATCATCTCCATAAAGTCAAGACGAATAGGCATTTATATATAAATCCCACTTACTTTTAGCGAAACAAAATATTATAATAAAATGTGTGATTATAAAAATAATAATATTATTTTACTTGTCAGTACCTATGTGTCAAATTCGAATATTTTGTGTATGTTCAGCGATATTTTCAGCTGCTGCAATCAGGCAGGCGATATAGTGTCCACTCACGACGGCGGCCGAGCGCGGACTGTGGTTTCATCGAAATTTTGTACAACAAATCAAAACAGGCACCAAAATAAAATAACCCTTATTGCAATCCATTATGATTCATCCGTATTAGCAAAATATGAAAAAAATAAGCATAAGTTTTTTACGACTATTTGTGACATTTGATAAAAGTAAACACCACTATTTTTATTGAATATGTCTGCCTACTTATAGTATTTTAGAAATCTTAATATATGTTGATAATAGAACAAAAATGTACTGAAACATGGGCCGGTATCGTTAATTTTGTAGAAAATGGTTAGGGAAGATCGTTTTACAATATAAAAAACTATTATTTTCAACAAAAAGTTACCACCATTTGAAGATGAAGAACCATTCTATACGTGGTAGCTATTAGCTATGTTTGATTTGGTTTAAACGTTATCTAACTTTGACATTTTTTTTTTCGAATATGTATTTTCGGCGACATAAAATTTGTGATAATCGTCGTTCGCAATTTTAACATACGGAATTTTATACCTCGAATAGTTGGTTATTTCGAAGCTCGTGGCTCTGATTTTTTTACGGCCAAAACATCGTTCGTAAAACATTGCTCATGAAGAACGATGTTTATTAACGATATATCGATGTTTGAAAAATTGATGTTTGCATCCCTAATCGCGCATCGAATAAGTGCCCTAACTGCCCTTACACTGCACGGTGGTAAGCGCACTGCAGACCGGGTCCACTTTGACGCCCTAATTGGGACCCTTAGACCCGTATTAATAAACGTTACTCAACGACGAACTCAAGTGCGTAATCATTTGATACGCCCTCATTATGAAATCAGCATCTCAAGATCATTGCTAATTAATAAACACATAAAACAGTATCTCAAAACGCTGTACTTAGAATACTGTTCTGTGACTTGCATAAGTATACACACTTGAGAGTCGAGTTTCGTTTATTAATCAGTGTGGCACTCAGCTGATATCGTAAACCTAAACCACATCTTGAGATATGTTTATTAATAAGATCATAACTCAAGATTTACTCAAGTGCGTGTACTTGAGCTGAGTAACGTTTATTAATACGGGCCTTACGTTTTTCTCTTATTACACCACTCTTATTAAGTAGGTACCCTGATTCAGTGTAGTGTAGAAAGTATTGTACAGACTATTGAAATAAAATTAAATAAATACAATTGTTTATGGTTAAAATAGAAAATAAAAATTTAAAGTTTTATACTAAACATATTTATTAATACTTTATTGTTAAAACATAAAATTTCTAACATGTATTTTTACTGCTAAAGGTATAATAATTACTTTTTATCCAAAATTAATTATTACAAAATTCAAAATGTAGTTGAAACCAGTGTTAGCCAAACTTGTGAAAATATTGTAATAGGAAAAAAATAATCCTTATCATATAAATTTGACTATGTTCATAATTGTCAACAGCGCCATCTTATACATATTATAAAGAACATTACAAGGCACAGAAATATCACAGGTTTAAAATCTAATTAATTATATATAAGTTGATAATCTCTAAATTATTTACATAGGTATTTAAATAACGCACATCAAATGCAATTTTACAGCATAACATAATTAAAACTGTCCGACATACGATGGATGGCGCTGCAAATATTTCACTATTCGCTAAGAGATGTCACTAGAACTTGTTTAGCGTCTCTGAACTTTCTTCCAGTGGGTTGATCTTCTAGACACGGAACCTGTACTAAATTGAAATAAATGTGTCCCATGAGGTGGGAGGCTGATGTGTTGGTGTTCTTGAGGCATTCGAAGAGCATGTCGTCGCAGGTGCAGTGCGACTTGCTGTACAGCGAGTTGTTTGTGAGGTTATACCGACGGGAGAAGGCACGTACTTTGGTTGGCAGAGATCGTGTGTTCTGCAGCAGCGGTCCAGAGAGCGATCAGCGCCCAAATCGTGATAATCCGCTGCTATGTCTCCTGTGCCGCACCATTTTGTACCTGCAAATAAAGAAATATTATAGTTAATAAATAAACATAACATAACATAAACACTCACGCCTCTCACCCAGACGGGTAGGCAGAGACTACGGACTTCCATTTGGCACGATCCTGGCACACCCTCTCGCCTCCCTTACATCCATATATCTACGCATACACGCTCGTCGGTTAAGGCACCCTAATCTGGCCTTTTTCAATATATCACCAGTTTGGTCGAAAAACTTTCGTCTAGGGCGTCCCTTCCCGACTCTACCGATCACTTCTGCGACATAAATTTGCTTTGTAACTCTTTCGTCGTTCATTCTTTCTCTACATGACCAAATAAATAATTAAAAAGTATTTATTAAAAATACGTATATTTTAATAAATTATAATTAAAATATACGTATCTGGGTTACGCTTCGATTAAATACGTATTATATGTATGTATATTATCGTGCAGCAAAATTATACCATTACCAATATAGATTATTATTTTTTTATATTTGTTTTTTCGTCCCGTGGTTGTTGTAAGTGGCGACAATGGGAAATGCCAAAAATCTTATGGCTTCCGATAGATGGCGGTATAACTGTTAACGACAGACGTAAAGTTACTAGACCGACGACGGGCATCAGCATAAAAGGTATAAGGTGTTTGGCTACTTTCAGCAAACCGCATGCAAAACGTAACAATTAAGGCAAAAGCTCCCTAAAACGGGAGACGTACATGTGCAGCGGTGGACTTTTACGGGCCGTTAAAAAATAAAAAGTCTTAACTTAGGCGAAAGTTAGCATAAGGCCTAAAGTCTATGGCTAAGTTTACCACGATTGGCAGGTGGATGCTGCTGCAAATCTTCTGTTTTAGTTTCCTCTGTCGCCTCTTACGACACCCACGGTATAACATGGAGTAGTAATAATTGTTATATTTGTTTGTAATTGTATAGTACTTAGTAATTGTTTTATTGAATTAAACTACTTTTACGGATTATATCGCGTTTAATTAACTTATTTTATTAATTCCGCCGTTTCGGTGCTTTACAGCACCCATGGTCCCCGTGACCATGTTTAGTTTAATTCAATGTAGTGTTCGCGTAAATATAAGAAATCATTACTTAGTAATTGTTGTTTACTAAGTACTATAATTACTTAATAATTATATAAGTACTTAATAATTGCTGACACATCATTTTATTTTATTGGAGATACAAGTAAATTTTCCAACTTTAGTTTTTACAAATATTTATATTTTAGTGCCTATTTATCCCTTCAAGTGTCATGACACCCGCAGGGGGTTTATAGCGCTTGCATGCCCGTGTGTCAGCCGACCCCATGTGCCCATTTCTCAATTAAACACGCCTTGTCTTTAATCTATGTTGTTCAAAGAAAAAACGCTGTTTTAATCTTGTGTTCGCAATAAATAAGGTAAACAATTGGAAAACGAAACTAAAACGATGCTGGCAAAAGGGAAAGGAGGGTATCATACCAGGTATGATGCCCCAGTAGTGAGAGCGGGCTACCACCCAGCAGGCCTGCGTGTGCGCCGCCAGCCCGTAGTCGCGCCGCAGCACCCGCTCCCTCCCAACTCCGCCGCTTTCCACCTGCCGGCTCTCACCCCCAGACGACCCTCCACGCCCTCCACCTGAGTAAAGAGTAAATTTTTATAACATTAGGCTAACAAACACAAACAAAGATGAGTCAATGAGGGCTAATAATCATCTGCTCACCAGATGCCGCTAGTTGACACTGAGGTGAAGTTAGTTTTAAATAAAATTTTTCAGTTTCTGGAGCATTATATTAATATACAAAACAATGCCTCAGCAGTGGTTTGTTCTTTAATTTGCACATTTTAACTCTTTTTATTTATTTTTATTTTTATGGATATCTGTGGTTTTATTTATTTCTTTTAATCTAAGTAAATGTAAATTAAAACTAATGGTTGGGGTTTTTGGGAACTTGATCGGCGGCGGTTTGCTGCTCCTGTATTATTGTTTGAATAATGGTTTGAAGTGGATTTCGATATGTAAAAGTGGTGCGATTTTGTGTATTAAGTGTCTGCGCATGTGAACTATTAGTGGAAACGGTGAAACAAGTGCTCTGATGTTGATGTGATTCTCAAGATAAGGTTATGAAATATCTGCTTAGGCGCCTTGAGATACCATCGCCAACTGTCAGCTGTCTGCTGACTTAAGTCTCAAAGGGCTGCACAATGTGACGCATCAACATATTGTGAAGCATTGTGGATAGAAGCTATGAAGGATAAATAAACATTTGGGAAATTATAATAAACCGAATAAAAATACCAAGACTTGGCCTAAAGGTCTAGATACCAGGCTCCAAACTAAAAAAAAAAAACTAATGGTTCAGAACGAAACATTAACTTTACACTTTTCGAACAAATTTTATGAAATCTGTCACATGTTACATCTCATTTTTGGTGGCGCCGCCCTGGTGGGAAAATTCGTGGATGCCTTCATTTATTCAAAATTGACCTACAACGCACGCTATAAAGTCAAGCTACGTCATTGCTTCAATAAGTCCCTACTGTGTGAGAAAATGTGAGAAAAGGCAGGCCATCAGTTCTCCCCTTCACTGGTTAGCCGATTTTACCAATGAAGGTGTTGCTTTGTTACTCTGAACAATTCCGAGTTCCGAATTCCACTGAGCACTTCCCGAGGTAGATGCGCTATAATATGCAAGGGGATGCTATCACTGCAGCGCCAGTGAGACAAGCCGATAAAGAATTCTGTGGTCCAAACCCGGGCCGCTCTTCACTGAATGCGGTCAAGTGTAAGGAGCTGGCACTGGCCCAGAAATGAGAACAGTATTCCAAGGCCGAACTTGCACATTGTAAAGTTTGCAGTGCAGTGTGGCATGAAATACTGGCCCACTCTACTGAGCACGGCAAGTTTTTTTGGGACAAAATTAGCCTTTTCATTCAAGTAACCGCAGAACTGAACGTCATTCGATTTCTCGACTCCTAGGATTCCGATGCTGGCCGAGGCAACAAGGGCTGCCCTGATATTGAGGACGAGACACGACAAAGGAGTTCTTTTTTGTGGTAAACGCACAAGAAACTGAGGATTAAACTTGACTATATTTAGTCAACCTTACTCCGATACTTTGTTAATCAAAGATTTGACTTCAAAGTTCAAACACAATTTTATTCGGGCACTCGACGACGAATTCTCGATAAATATTAAC
Organism: Parnassius orleans; assembly: GCA_029286625.1. NCBI lineage: Eukaryota > Metazoa > Arthropoda > Insecta > Lepidoptera > Papilionidae > Parnassius > Parnassius orleans. Next base: position 10,091 of record JAGSMP010003169.1, read on the forward strand.
ACGGCCATTGTAAAGCATCGCTAGTGTTGTCGTCTGTATAACAATGAATGTTGTTAGTTTGCAATATATAGTTGATAATAAGAAGGAATAGAGTGGGCGTTAGCATGCAGCCTTAGAAACACCAACAGAAGAACAAGAAGGGTTAGTAGTGCGCTTTATATATACTAGCGATCCGGCCCGGCTTCACACGGGTGATTTCTGGATATCGACAACAGTGCATGCCACTTACTGGGTCCAATGTGAATAATAAGCTAACACTAATAATAATAATATAATCTATTATTATTAGTAAAATTGAATTTTTATAGGATAGGGTGACAAACAGCACACAGTCCACTTGATGGCAGTAGCTGTGACCATAGACACCACATCTATCCTCAATAAAGAATCAAAATGCAGATGCGTTGTCACCCGTGAGGACTAAGATGGAATGTTTTCCAGTAAAGGGTCTCGGTTCTCACACTCACCATACGAAACAGCAGTGTTAAGCTGTTGTTACGCTGGTATTCTGTGAGGCGTGGTATTTTCGAGGACCCATTCGTGCTACTACTATACTACTAATATAGCTGCAGCATGGCTCTACCACGTATAAAAATGTTATGTTATGTTATAAAACATGTTTTATACGTGGGTATCTGCATGCTGGTGCTATATTATAGTCGTAGCACGAATGGGTCGGCTCGACCAGAGAACCACTCTCACAGAATACCAGCAAAATGTTGCTGTGTTTTGTAGTGAGTGGAGAATCGGAGACCATTTTTACTGAAACAATCATCTCAGTCCTCATCTTAGTCCTCAGGGTGACAACGCATTTTGATCTTAATCGAGTGTAGATGTAGATGTCTGGGCTACAGCATCCACTTACCATCAGGTGGACTGTGTTTTGTAAGTTACCATTATTCTATAAAAATAACATGAAATAAAGCAAAGGGCAACGTCCGACCGTAAAGTAAAATAAATTAGGTATACGAATTGCATAATCAACAAAAATGACAGTCAAATTTAGCACAGACGTCGGCAAAGATTTGTATTGTTAGCGCGTCGGTAGCGGGAATTACACATTGATCGGTGTCAAGGTTGTCGACAGGTGGAAAAGATTTACTATACAAAAAGTCACCGAATATGTGCGAGATCGATTAACGCACTGCGGGTTCTTTACATTTCTATTTGACTGCTAAAGGCCATAACCATAAACAAGTGGTAAAATAAAAAATTTTATACAACCGACTTTAATATAAATAAAATGAAAACATCATCAATGTAGTCGAATTAAATACGCATTATTAAAGATAACTCAAAAACTACTAGTCAGATTTTGATCAATTTATATATGGGACCACATGAGAAGCACCAGCTTTCAAATAAAAAAAGAACCGTCAAAATAGGTTCACCTAGCTAAAATTTCTGACACATAAAAAAATACAGTAGGATTGCGAAATTCCTCCTTTTTTGAAATCGGTTGAAAAAGACAGGTATAGAGTTAATGAACAACAATTAGTAAGGTTTTTTCATTTCTGTCTATTTATTTATATAATAAATAACAACATACATAAACAAGACCTTTCAGAAATGACGTACGCTTAACGCTTTAATAAAAAAGAAAAAGAAAATTACACAATAATAAACAACACAAAAACGTCTTACAATCTAAAAGGTAAGTTTTAGTTGCAAAATTTTTATCCTTTCCACCATCGACTATGCAAATGTGTGCTATCCAAAGATACAGCCTATATATGAGTAGGTACGTCTCACTGATAAGAACATTCATGGAGGATTTTGGAGCAATTGACTTCAATTTACTTGATGGACTTGTATATTTTCTCACAATGTTTTTTCACCGAGAGCACGTGGTAAATCAGTACTTAAATTACAAGTAACGTTTCATTGGTGCTTTCAGCGATCGAACCTAAGTAGCACGACGGCAAGCGCTTAAGCCCTGAGCTATCACGGCTAATCAATCCAAAACTATCGCAAAATTAGCTTATATATTTAAGTCAAAATAAAATCAAAGAAACACCTCTGTTTTTAAAAGGTTTTCGCGTCGCTACAGAACTCTACAATTATGCTAATGGTCTGTTTGCCATGAACACTACGTGTTTAAATAATCATCTTAAGTGCAATTTTAATAATGAGCTTCAATTTTTGGTGCATTAGTTATTGTAAGATAATTTTAAAGTAGGTCAGTAACAGAATAAAAAAAATATCAACTTACTTTAAGAATAAATACGTTATTTACATATCTATATAACTTCGTTGTAATACTACTTCGCATACAACTCTTCCAGTAGTTGTTGACTGCCCTTATCTGCTATCACATACATACAATATATCACTGAGAACGCCTACGATTATCTTTACAACAAACTAGCGATCCGAACGGTATCGCACGGTTGATTTCTGGATCTCGGCAACAACGCCACCTACCACCAATTGTGAATCTAAACTATTCTCTAATCAACTTAATCACACACACAAAACTTCATCAAAATTGGTCCAGCTGTTTAGAGAGTTCAGTCACATACAAACGGACAGAAGAATTAAAAATCCAAAAAAAGAGAAAAAATTTGATGAAAACCGCATTAAAATCCGTTGCGTTGTTTAAAAGATCTAAGCGTACAGACTGCCGGAAGATACTTTGTTTTATACTATGAGACACATTACTTTACTTACTAGCTGCATCTACTGATTATGGAAGAAATGCTTATATGGCGGACTGGTAATGATTTAAAAGTTTATGCAAAAACAAGGCGGGCATTTTTTTTGTTATAGTAATATTTACATTATCGAGCCATTACCGCCGACTTATCATAAGCGACATTTTTACCTAAACATCGTTTTTCATTGCAAACGACATTACTATAACGGACTCGGTTCATCGACATTTCCCGCCAAAATACAATCAATTCGAAAGTTATAGCACAGTATAATAAAAGTTATAGCAAATGCTAAGTTTATCGTTAGCACAACGGTTTTCTATATTTTAGAGTAACCGACATAATTAATATATCGTAAGTTACGTAATTATCTAAGAATTGCAGAGTAACTACGTGTTTTTACAACCGACACAGTACATCAAAATTTTATCGTTTACTATAAGCAAAGTGGCAAAAAACCAGTGAAAATTGTGATGCAATAACTATCTCTGCACTGTATTTAGTGTTAAATTATAATTACCTGGTTATCGCGTGATAAAATTAGGTTTTATTAAGTTTAAAGCGTGATAGTGTTGTATAGTGTTTAGTAAATCACTACAGTTACTTATTGCAATTGTTCTCCAAAATGTCAACGCCGGCAAAGGTATGTAGGAAGACATTTAAGTATTGTGATTTTGTTAACAAATGAATGTATATAAATAACCAAAGACTACTAATTTTTGACTAGCGAGTGTTTGTGGCTTTGCTTGCTTGAGAGTAACCACATGGCTTCCGTGATTAACTTTGGTAATCACTAAAGCGTTGCCGCCACTAAGCTTTAGGCAGCTGTCTGTTCTCCTTCTATTGCTAACTTAATCTGTTACCTACTTAGCTAAAGTTATTGTTGTTAGATGTAAGTTTTTGTATATAACTGAACCGACTGGGGAAGTACTGCCCTAAAGAAAACAACATAGGTGCTTAGGTAGTGTTGTGTTCCGTTGGTGAATAGGGCTTTAGGGCTCCAGAGGTATACGTTTTGTATTATAAACGCAACTTTTTAGTGCAATATAAAGCTCTTTTATAGTTACAGTCAAATATATGGAATTACTACCACCATCATGTTCATTACCGAAACAGAGCATTAATAAATCTCCTGTTCCAGAGGATACACAGCAGAAAAACTTAACGCTTGATTCATTCATGCCAATGAGAAGAAACTACGACTACCATCTTTACAAAATTTTACAGCTGAATCTTTTTTAATATCATACCATAATGATTCCACATTAGCTAAAGTAAATTTCTTGTTGATTACACTGACTCTGATAGTGAGAAATCACACACCTTAATGGACTTAGATAAACAAAATAAATAAAAAAGAACAATCCAGTAATTACACCCAATACGGTTTTTTCGAAGATAGCAATAAACAAGAGTTGAATATGGGCCTGATTTTTAGATCAAGAGGCAATACGGCAACTATAATTAATGGACCAGCACAGTTATACCATTCGAAATTAAAATTTCAGCCAAGCACAAAGATCTTCTGGATCTTCTGTGTAACAAAATATAATTCCATACAGGTACCATGAAGAGTATGTAAATATGAAGCACTATGGAGCGGTTCCTGACGTGTTACCTGAAACTGATGCAGATGATAGTGATAAAGAGAATTAAAGGTTCAATTTAGTTGAAATTTGATTTTTTATAGGAGAGGGACAAACGAGCATCCGGCTCACCGTAAGTGACTATCGCCGCCCATGAAAAACTGCAACACATGGGTATTGCAGGTGCGTTGCCGGCCTTAGAAAGTAGTAAGCTTTTTCTTGAAGGTGGTAAACTATTCCACAGAGAGGTTGTACGAGGAAGAAAACTGCTAGTAAAAGTACAGTGGTAGACCGTCAAGCATCCAGATGGTGTGGATGGTATGGAGAGTTTTGTCGCGATGTGCGTTCGTGAAATTTGCCTGGGATTAATCCGAACAATTCCTCAGAGCCCTCCTCGTGGTAGATGCGAAAGAAAATGCAAAAGGATGCAAAATCTCTTCGCAGCGCCAGTGAATCGAGCCGATCGGAGAGAATTTGGTCGTCGACGATTCGAGCCGCTCTACGCTGGATGTGGGCAAGTGGAAGAAGCTGGCACTGGGGAGCCCAAGCCCAGAGATGCGAACAGTATTCCATGTGAGGCCGAACCTGCGCCTTGTAAAGTTGCAGGCGGTGTGCCGACATGAAAGCTCGCCAAGCTAATTACTTGATCTTAGTGTTCTTTTAAATGTAAAATTAATGAGTAATGTTAGCTGAAACGAATGCAGGTAATACTAAACCTTTAATTTCCTTGATAATTCTTTAAGTTTAATAATTCTATTTTAAGTTTTATTCATTGATCTCAGTGTGTTTAAAATGTTAAAATAATGAGCAATATATTATATATTTAACTATATATTTTAAGTTGTTTATTTATATTAATTTATTAAGTATCCATTTATTAATGAAAATTGATCCATAGTTAAGATGGCTTACTGTCGCTTACGTTAAAACTTTAACCAGGTTATTTTTTATAGCAAGTTTTATATCAAACGCCCGGAATCATAAGAAGTCGTTCGATTGAGACAGCAAAAATATTGTAAACGCCTCAAAACCTAATGTTTTTTCGAAAATTATAACTGTTACTAAACTGAATAAATATTTTGGTTTTATTTTACACAAAAAGCGTTCACAAACTTTATCATCTATCTCTTACGATTTAAGTTTCTTAAAATCGATTTTAACATGATTTTTAATTCATAACCTTTTTACAACAAAATTATGCGAAACATTTTTTTCGTAAAATCAATATATCTTGAATATTTTGCCATATCGCACATAGTTTTCGAGGTAATAGCCAAAAAAACTGAGTTTAAAGTGATTTTTCTATATATCCTTGCCAAAAGATCACTGTGATAGATCGGCTGGTTTTTTATTTAAATTGTACATGGACAAAGTCGCGGGTATAACCTAGCAAATCTACCTATTAACAAAGGTATCCTTCTGTAGACTTAGTAGAAAGCACAGAATTAAACTATAGTCAATACTACGTCACATATTGAATACTTTCTCGGCTGTCAAGGGAAGTGAAAACAAGTCGATTTCCAAGTATTTACCGTCCACACTGCACCGCAGTTTTGTTGTCGCTGGCTCGGTAATGGGCACGTACATCCACAAGTATAAACACCAGTTAAAAGATAATAACAGCAGTACAACACCATTGTTTCTTCATGAAGTATGCAGGATGCGTTAAGTGGAAGCATTTATGCAGTAGATGCTATTTAAGTATTATTTTTGGATATCACTTATAGCAATGAACCTAAATTTATTTTCTGTAATAAAAGTTAAATGGTTTTGTAATCGTAAACTCACTTTTGCACATCGAACGCGAAGCGGAGATGTAGTGCTCTATTCTTACCAAATCAAAAATCGCGATAAATCTAAATCACTTCCACTTATATAATAAAAAGTACACCAATAGAAAGAGGAGATTACAATTAAAACTTCTAACGTAGTTATAAGATTGTTTATTTCGATTATTATAAAATAAAAGTTAATTGAAAATAATTTCACTTGGACGTCAGTTGGTCGGTATTGGATGAACAAGATATCTTTCGAAAACTGAACTTATCACTTTGATTTTTTATTAGCTTTAGATTTTATTATTCCTTAAGAAACCTTTGAATTTCACTACTGTAAACCGTCCCGTTCGAGTTGTGCACTTTTGGATTTACCAATTTTTTTTAAGTATAGCCATTCCGTGAAGAAACGCAGTCAGGGTTCTTGGCACTATACCGCGGGGAATAAGTACCTACTGTACGATAATTTAAGTTTTTTTTTATATAGTAATAAATAATATATACATCCATCCATTACAGCCTATAAAAGTCCACTGCTGAAAATAGGCATCCCTTATAGGTTGCCTTATATTTGTAGGGCCTCCAAGTAATTGTTCCGGGTCCGGATGTTTGTCCTTGTGCAATTTATACAATTTATATATTATGTAAGCTGCCTCCACGATACACGTGAAATTCCTACTGGTGGTAACGTTTTTACAAACACAAAAAGAACAATTTACGAGTGTAACTTAGTTTTTTTTTTAAATAGAATAAGAGTGACAATCGAGCACAGTCCACCTGATGGTAAGTGGTTGCAGTGACCTAGACATCTACATCTATTTTCGTTTGCGAATTTAAATGCAGATGCGTTGTCAGCCGTGAGGACTAAGATAGAATGTCTCTTTTCCAAAAGGGTCTCCTCTCTACACTCACCATACGAAACACAGCAGCATTAAGCTGCTATTTTACGCTGGTATTCTGTGAGAGCGTGGTCCTTCCCCGGTCGAGCCGACCCATTCGTACTACAACTATACTATTAATATAGCTGCAGCATGGCTCTACCATGTAAAGTAGTATTTCATATTTCAATTTACGTAAGTATATATGTATATTTATTACCGTGTAATGGTAACCGTGTAGTGGCGGTGTAAGAATATCCACTACCCCATATCGTCCCGTGGGTTTCATAAGAGCCGACAGAGGGAAACAAATCAGGAGATGAGCAACAGTGTCTTCCTAATAACGACTAAAAATAAAAAATAAACTGCGGCTGCCACCCGCTTGCCAAGCGTGGCACTATGGCAAATATTCCCCTATGAGGCGATCTATGGGGAGGCCTATGTTCAGTAGTGAACTTTAGTAGGATGTAATATGTAGGAATGACTTCAACACCAATTTTCAAACGTAGATCCGTGGTTCGTGTTGCAGTGGCGGCGTAAGACAAACCACTCCATAATATCATTACGTAGCTGTCATAAGAGGCGACAGAGAGAAACGAAACAGGAGATGAGCAGCAGCAGCATCTTCCTGACAACGACTCAAAAATAAAAGAACAAGCGTGACGACTATGGTAAATATCCCCTGTGAGGCAATGTCTCTGGTTTCTGTGATGTTAATGTTAGCCATGCGGCTCTTACGCTTCATCGGACTTAGGGCTCGCGGCCTGAGAGGCCAGCTATAAAAGGGGAGGATTATTTATTTTAGTGCAACATTGCAAAAGTGACGTTGCACTAAAATCGATAATCTGGGGTAGATATTATTGTGTTCAGTGATCACATCATCATTACATCAACATCAAATACTCTTGATGTCGCCGAAAACCACAACATGACGGGTGAGTTGACTAACCGCCGTTCAAACAAGGGTGGCGCCCGGCCCTGACGGCTAACTCGTATCGTTCGATGTTCTTGTTCTGTTCGAGGCGCGGTTGTATACGCGGTGTGGAGGGGTGTGCGGCGCGCCCGTCTGCGGACGCTGCCTGCGTCCCATCCATTGTTGTCCTAACAGTGTTTGTGGCACTAGGTGAGTGTGTAGGTTTGTGTATGACTGGCCGGCGACATTTCGGTCGTCGCAATCTAGAATAATAATATTTGTGGCCGTGGAAGGAAAAGGGAGATCTCCCGCCGGGTGTTCTGCCCGGGAGCGGCCAATGCTTTGCTTTTACTTCGGAACTTTGATAGCGCGATTTAGGCTTCGATGTATTTTCGCTTGTGGCGCGACGACAGCGCCGCCACATATTTATTGGGTAAAAGACATTGTAAATACAGCGTTACTAGTTGAGACTCTCCTTTTAAGTATTTAAAATATTTGTGCCAGAAGGCCACACGCTGCCATAGCCTTGTTCTATTATAAACTTATTACCAATTTTTTTTCAAATAATGAAAAAAATATTTTATCAAGTTTTTTTTGTTTTAGTGGGGCGATCTACGTTCAGCAGTCTTTGATGGGCTGTAATGATGATGATGAATGATGAGAGAACATTCCAAATATACATATATAACTAATGATTGGTATCTTTCATGTATTAACCACCACTGCAGTGCACTGCGTGTTCTTTGTTCTTTGGAACGAAGTTCCTAGCACGGTATAGTATTTGACGGATGGGGGCTAGGCGAGAAAAAGTGTAAGATTTTTCCATAGACTTAGAATATACTTACGCCAGTATATTCTAAGTCTATGGATTTTTCCGTCACGACCCCCTTTCTAAACCCCGTCCAGCCATTTCGGAGACATACAGACAGATAAAAATTTTAATTTTTTTTTGTTATTAGCCTAGTATATACTTAGTAAAAAGCTGTTATTTTGACATTACAAAAAGACAATTCAATTTTAACTATTTGTTTAGATTTGAAACTACTTTTATCATCAGTGATGGATTTTTGGGACAAATTCGTTATTTAATTGTTTATTGTTCAATAAATTCATTTCCTACGCAAAGTAAATGTCATATTACTACAATAGGTACCTATTTATCTGAATTTGAGCCAATGCGCTAACTGTTGACCTACTATTTACCTTCGCTTGGGTACCTCATTGTATTCGAGATAATATTCTATTGTCTTAATAAGTAAATACTTAGAACTTAGACGCATTTCAAAAGAGTAGGTCTTAAAGTTTAGGCCACTTTTGTATGAAGCCACAGAAGTATATTGCTCGTAGAATAACAAATGTCTTTTGTTTCAAAACTTTGACATAATACATTGCAAGAGCGCGTATAAGTTTTGGTATTTCATTTTGGTAGAGCCATGCTGCAGCTATATTAGTAGTATAGTTGTAGTACGAACGGGTCGGCTCGACCGTGGGGTAGGACCACGCCTCACAGAATACCAGCATAAAATAGCAGTTTGATGCTGCTGTTTCAGTATGGTGAGTGTAGAGAACTGGAGACCCTTACTGGAAGCGAGGCATTCCATCTCAGTCCTCTGGGGTGACAACGCATCTGCATTTTGATTTTACCTGAGGAGAAATGTAGATGTTTGAGGACTGATGGTAAGCGGCTGTAGCATCCGCTTACCATCAGGTGGAACTGTGCTCGTTTGTCACCCTTATCTCTATAAAAGCTTTTTTCGCTCGCGGTAATTTAGTTCAAGCAACATAATTTGAATGGCAATGCTAGAATTAATAAGAATTTTACGTGGTAGAGCCATATTGCAACTAATAATTATAGCATGAATGGGTTAGCTTGACTGAGGAAGGACCACTTATATACTTACTATCAGGTGGACTGTGTGCTCGTTTGTCACCCATATTCTAAATAAAAAGTAAAAAACTAAAAAGAAGCCTTTTATTGTTCTAACTCAAATTAGTTAAAAAAGAAAGAAATTAATGGCACCATAAAATTCGTGTCAATTTAAAAAAAATTAGGTCTTCTTTTCACTAAATGGCAATAGAAAGAGGCAGGTAAGGATTATAGATATAATTATTACTTAATTTAAGTGAACGATAAACTTTTATAAGTGAGATCTTAATTATCTACTATCCGTCATTAAACATCATCATTATTATTATTACAGCCTATCAAAGTCATCTGCTGAACATAGGCCTCCCACGTGCGGGGCCTTCTGCTATGTTGCCACGCCTATTGGCGGATTGGCAACTGCACTTATTTTTTTCATTTAGTTGTTATCAGGAAGACCCTGTTGCCCATCTCCTGGTTTGTTTCCTCTGACAGCTGTTACGACACTCACGGGGTGGGGATATGAGGGAGGGAGGAGATATTCTTACACTGCCACTACGCTGTACTACATAAATATAAAGCATCAAGCGACACGAAACATCCCTCCCAATTTTACCTGTCAGTAAACTTAATCTAGTATCTCTAGAGGGAAGGTAGTTTCTTATATGAGATATCTTACTTTGTAGCAAAAAAAAGTTCGTAAACTTATAACCATGCTAATAGACAATCAACATTTTCAACCAAAGGGCTTCTAATCAAATTTTTCCTCAGTATCCAATTGAGTTGTCTGATATATATATTCGTATTGCAAACAAATCTGTCAGGCCTGATTATTCATATACGAGTATCTCTTACGTCCGTAAATACGTATTAAGTTAATAAAACAAAATTTTAATGTTAATAACGCTGACTGATATTCTGTATCGTTCTTAAATCAGTGATGATAAGTGAAAATATAACCTAGATCCTCCTGGCATTGCTCTCATCTGTTCGCGAAGTTTCATTACAATCGGTTCAACCAGAACGAACATTAGCCAGGGATAGACAGACACATATTTTAAAATGGTTGTTTATGTCTTTATAGCATGCAAATAACCCTGAGCTTAATAAAAGCCAGTAATTTCATTATTACAGACAGACACTTTAAATTTTATTTACTCGTATATGTATAGATAAATGGGCACTATTATCAACAGAATAATTAATTAATGAAAATCGAAATTGTAAATTAAAATTTTATTGACTTTCTTGTTAATTGCACAAGCCACCAATAATTCGTTATTCGGATGTAGATGCTTAGACTTAGTAACGCTGTTGTGAGTGGCCTGGAGTAAAGAGGCCATAAGAGCAATTTATGATGTAAAGCCTAAAGAGTTGCTGCAAAAAATTTAAGGAAATTTATATTAACTTTGGCCTCTGAATACATTTATGAAAATGTAATGTACGTACACAAAAATAAAAGTAGTTATACAAAAATAAGTGATATTCATTCTGTAAATACTAGGAACAGACACAAGCTAGTAGTACCACTTACTCCACGGAGTCAGTAATTCATTCTTGGCGTACTTACAAAATTCCAGAATGTATACAAAATTTGACCTGCTCAATGTTCAAAAACTTTATTAAACTAAGTTTGTATAAAAAGGTTATTATAATATTAAGGAATATATGGATGATAATAACCCAGGAATGAGGTGATGCTACCAAGCTATGCTATAAGCCAAGGAGCATAGCTAATTTGTTTTGTGTTGTTAATTGTGTGTAACATACATGATTGTAAGCTGTTATTTTAAACAAAGTCTCTGGTCCTTGCTGGTTCTCCCAGGACAGTGGTTTTTTTTCGAACCAGTGGTAATTAAACAAAAGAGTGACTTTCAATAAGTATTATTTATGATCTATATTGAATAAAAAAGTTTCTGTTTCTGAAGAACATATTGAAAAATCATCAATCCGTTCCGGCTTCGCCTGGATAGGATCTATTAATTTATCATTATCTAGATTTAGGATAATCAAAGACCATTGATTTTATTAATTTATGGATTTTTAAAAAAACATTTTCAAGATTTTCGGATAAAATATAGCTTAGATCCCTCCTGGCATTGCTCTCCATCTCGTTCGCGAAGTTCAATCCGTTCAGAGTTTCAGACATTTTGTAGATTAGCCCGAGCAGACAGACAGACACACATTTTTATTTAATTTAAATATGGTAGTTTATGTCTTTAAAACATGCAAATAACTCCCTTAATAGAAGGCAGTTATTTCAATATAACAGACATACACTTCACTTTTATTTATATGTATAGATAAATGGCGCTATTATCAACAGAATAATTAATTAATGAAAGTCGAAACTGTAAAATTAAAATTTTACCTACTTTCTTGTTAATTGCACAAGCTACCAATATTTCTTTTATTTCGGATCTAGACGCTTAGTAAATAACTGTTGTGGTCTACTTGCCAATAACAATTGTTTTAAATTATTATTTTTATATAGTTGGGTTTTCTGAAGTAAAGTTATTTCCATACGTTTGAATACTGATTCTGATAACGCACTTAACGGGAACCACGGGGTTGTTACATGTTCTATATTGTGTAATTTTTTTATAGGATAAGGTTGACAAACGAGAACACAGTCCACCTGATGGTAAGTAATTGCTGTGGCCCACAGACATCTACATCTATCCTTAATTACGAATCAAATGCAGATGCGTTGTCATCCGTGAGGACTAAGATGGAATGTCTCGTTTCCAGTAAAAGTGTCTCCGGTTCTCTACACTCACCATACGAAACACAGCAGCGTTAAGCTGCTATTTTACGCTGGTATTCTGTGAGAGCGAGGTCTTTCCCTGGTCGAGCCGACCCATTCGTGCTACAACTATACTCAGTAATATGGCAGCATGGCTGGCTCTACACGTAAAAATGGCCTTAATCGGGCAAGAAGTTATACGATCTTACGTTACACTAACGTTACGTTATACGAACAGACGTACCAGCGATTAATATGTTTGAGGACATGTGAAGTCCGTCAACACCTCAGGTCATCACGCGCTAACACTTCCTTGCCCTAAACCCTCTCAGAAATGAGAGGAATCTGTCACTGTGGAACATTTTTTTTTGGACACCTATATAATTGACTGAAAACCAACCTGAAAACAAACCTGGAACCGAATTCAAACGGCAACTTCAGATCATTATTATAACTAAAATAATCTACCATACGTGGTAGAGCCACGCCGTATTGTGGTTATAGCATGAATGTTCGGCCCGACCGGTATAATAGCAGTTGAATGCTGTTTGGTATGGTGAGTGTAGAGAACCGGGAACTCTCTTTAATGAAAACAAGAAATTCCATCTTAGTTGTCAGGAGTGGCAACGCATTTGCATTTTGATTTTTTATGGAGGATATATGAAGATATCTTTGGGTCACATATACATGTGCTCGTTTGTCACCATTATTATATAAAGCTGAAAGTGGTCACCGTGGTCACAATTTAAGCTACTATTAAATTTTATCTATCTCAGAAAGTTTTTAATATTTTCGTCACGAATACCCGAGTGCTGTTTCATTACCTGCTGACACTGGCTCATGAGCTTGATCATCTGCGGGAAGGTGACTCCGTATGGCCGGTTGATCCTGCTCAGCTGACGGAGGAGGCGGTTCGTGTCATCCTCATCACTGGAAAAGAGAAAAAGCATGTTAAGTACGATTAGTAGGACAAAATTTGGTGTACTGCGGAATTCGCCACTATTTTCATCAGATGCCTGATAATACGAGAGTATGAGTTCTGTGATTTTCCTTTAGGTACATAAATTCAAGGTGCTCGTTTTTAATGTAGCAACGATATATATATATGATGATCATTTAAAAGATAAGAGTGTATGGACACTGTTTCCTTGGACTTCTTGATTTTTGTTTATACATTTTATAACGTTAAAATGGCGGGAAAATAATAATTTACTTTCTGAGTTTCTTGTCGCTTCTTCTCACAAAGCTCTTCTTCAAGGTTTTAACACTTCTGTTGCTCTGGTACTAAGGTTTTATAGGCTAATATTATGACATAAGCTAAGTAACTGTCCACGAGACAGTAAGTGGCTACCGCAGCCTCCTGGAACCGCATTCAAACAACGAAGGCTACAGATAGGTACATTGTCAAAAATTTACAAATGCGTTATCACATCCCTAAAGACTAAGATGTAATGTCACCCCTTGTAATTATACTGTTCTATACAGTCTATCGTAAATATTCTTCATAAAGGATCACAATAGTGAATATTTGCCTTGGATAATTGTTTGCAGATGCATGGTTGTGAAAATCAATTGCTTCTTCCAAAACACTGAAATGTCGGGAGTTGTAATTTGACAAACGCCTAGAAAATCCCAGAAAGACCTCACGATTTCCGATAGATGGCTCTGTAACCATTCTGTTTACGTCAAACGTAAAATAAAAGGCGACAGGGAGCAGAGTCGAAGGTGCTGACGTCTGGTCCTGCTATTGTCAATACGCCTGTCAAGCGTGACGATTGAACCAAACTCTCAACAATGTGAGGAGGCCGTGACATTTACGGGCTGATAAGAAAATTCCATAAACTCATTCGAATAAAAATAGCTACACTACGTATAGTACTATTTTATATTTTCTACCTAGAGTAGAGGCTTTTTTATAGAATAAGGGTGACAAACAAGCACACAGTCCACCTGATGGTAAGTGGTTGCCTGGTTTATAGACATCTACATTTATCTTCGTTTGCGCATTTAAATGCAGATGCGTTGTCGTGAGGATTAAGATAGAATGCCCTTTTCCAAAGGGTCCGGTTCTCTACACTCACCATACGAAACACAGCAGCATTGCTGCTATTTACGCTGGTATTCTGAGAGCGTGGTCCTTCTGTCGAGCCGACCCATTCGTGCTACAACTATACTATTAATATAGCTGCAGCGGCTCTACCACGTATAAAAAATGTTGTCACTAAATAGTATTAGCACGAATGGGTCGGCCCGACTGGAACGAGGGATGCCAGCGTAAAGTTGTAGCTTACTACTTTAAGCCATATTTGCGCTAAAATTGCTTCATAAGCAAATAATCTAATGATATATACGTGATAGAGCCACGCTGGGCTATGTTATGGTTGTATCGCGAATGGTTTGGCTCGACCGGGAAGGACCACAAGGAAGGAAAATAGCAGCTGTGTCTCGTATGGTGAGTGTAGAGAACGGAGACCCTTTTAATGGAAACGAGACATTCCATTCATCCTCAGGGGTGAAAACATCTGCATTTTGATTTTTAATCGAGGATAGACGTAGATGTCTATAGGACCTCAGCATACATTTAACATCAGTTAGACTGTGCTCGTTTGTCACCCAATTCTAATAAAAATATTTTTCTGTTGTGTCACACTAATATAACAAGGCGATCCGTTTCTCACCTTTCAAGAGCAGTCCGTGTGTCACGAACAGAACACGCGCGATAAAACCAGTCTCAGTCCGGATGATCGGAGAAAGTGAAGGGAAGTTGCACTGGTGGCGTGCGCAACCGCGGCCTCGAACCTTGTATGGCATATGGGTCTGGAATTAGAACAATTCGGTGGAGAGTAACTGTGTTTGGTACAATTGCACGTGAATTTTCCTAATTTCGCATAGACCCCATCGAATATGACATATGTCACGTATTTGCTTAAAAACACTTACTAATGGCGTTTACGCTTTATTGGTTATAGGGCCATTAGGCGTATCTCTAGCCAAATGGAGTCGAGGAAGCTTAGGGCTGGCTTTATAGATGAAAGGTCAAACGAGCATGCGGCTGATAATTGACTACCACCGCTAATAAATAACTTCAACCCCAGGGGAATTGCACGTTGCCGGCCTTTAAAGGGCTCGTTTCTTTAAGGTCCTGAACTCATATCGGTCCGAAATTATTACCAAGTACACGATTCCACAAAGAAGTCGTGAGGAATAAAACTCCTGGTAAACACACAGTGGTGGACCGCCACATCATCCAGTTGGTGTGAATCG
This sequence comes from Parnassius orleans, assembly GCA_029286625.1. Classification (NCBI taxonomy): domain Eukaryota; kingdom Metazoa; phylum Arthropoda; class Insecta; order Lepidoptera; family Papilionidae; genus Parnassius; species Parnassius orleans. The sequence continues at coordinate 25,771 of JAGSMP010003169.1, forward strand.
GTATCGTGATACGTAGTACTATTATTTATTATGTGGTTTGTCGCGATGTGCGTTGGTGAAATTTTGCGGCTGGAATTTATTCGAGCTATTCTTCAGAGCACTCCGGTGGTAAATACGATATAAAGGAAAAGATCTAGATAGATCTTGGATTTTCTTGACATATCCTATAGTGCCCTCTTACGACACAACATACGGTACGAAATATGGCGATAGATTCTCTTACGTAGTAACATGTTAAATAGCAAATATATAAATAATTATGCCGGCGGCACTACTTGGTATAATATGTACCTATACATTATGTATGAATTGATGTATTTATACATAATGATTATAAATATAGCATTTACAAGTCCCTGCTGAACATAGGCCCCCAAAGAATACCACAAAGCACGGTCTGAACCACCTGTATCCATCGATTTCCCGCATGTTTTACCTGGTCGTCACTTCATCTGTCACTCGAGGACCTTCTGGTTACTTTATATCAATGTAACTAATTTTGGCATGGCCAGTGTTATTTTTAATTGGCTAGGTATCCGCCTTTCGATTTCTGGGTCGTTTTGGTTCGGTATTACCGGAAAACATCGCTGTGTGAAACCGGCGAGGAAGAAGTTATAACTATTTGATTCGTCGAAAGATAAGTATTTAAATTTTAATTTTGACGGCTCTGAATCGCAGTAGCTAAGCTTTGATTAAGGCTCTGTGAGCGGTGGGTTCAAAGCCCGCACGGAAAAATTATTTATATGCACAAATATAATATGTACCGGTTCTGAATGTTTGTCCTATTCAGTTCATATATAAAATCAATGCATCTACCGATAAAAGAGAAACTTTAAAAATGCTATTGTAAATGAGTGGTATAGTCCACACTACAGTCAGTGTAATATTGCAGCACGGATGGTCTCGACCGGGGAAGGACCAGCTCGCACAAACTACCAGCGTAAAATGTTATTACTATTACAGCCTGCCCATCAGTGTCAGTTTCATCTGTCCTCTTACGACACCCACGGAAAAGAATAAAATATCTACGTTCCCGTATAACCGATTTTTTTAAAATATTTTATCCATACCTGTACTATTATTTATTCTGTGTCCATACTTATATCAAGATATTATAGCTGACTTAAACAAATCTGTTAATTTTGAGTTTTATTGACGAATTTGTCAACCAAATTGTGCATTGCATAAATATAAATATTTATAGGGAAATGAAACAGAGATGGGCAACAATATCTTTTGATGACAACTCAAGATAATTAAAAAACTGCGGCTGCCGACCCGCTTGGCATCGAGGCAACTACGACGTATGCTTTCCTATGAGACAATCTATAGGGAGGCCTATGTTCAGCAAAGGAATTCTGATAGGCCTGTTGTTTAGTGATTTTAGTCTTCCAAGCGCGATCATAGATGGCGCTAGCTGTCTGTTGCTTCGCGCAGTTGAATTGTTTTTTGTTTAATCACCCTCGGCCTCTTTAGGTCTATATAAATTTTGTGTTGCTAGTACTCTATATTGAATTTTCATTTCAATTACATACCTACCTGGAACAACCTCGTCATCCAAGTTGCCACCTTAGTGTGATTTTCCACTAAATCTGGTGGTTTGGAACCCCTTTTAGTGGCAAATTTTGCTAGTGGCTAGTGGTTTTTAGCGGATTAGGAATTTTATAATAAATTATAAGAAACGAGTTTCATATAAATAGTCGTTTCAAACGTCTATTTAGCCATATTTTATACTTTCAAATATAAACCTATATATTTTAGGAGTATATTTTACTACGCAGGCAACAACCAATCCATTTCCATAGACATTGGATTGAAAGCATTCACGGGGTTCCCTGTTAAAATATTTAGTATAAGGCAACTAATATAAAACGATGGAATGCAAGGGCGAGATCTATCTGTATCTCGCCTCCCGGAATACCAATAGTTGAGAGGGATATAATTTCGCTTTCTATTCTATTTGACAGCATTTACAATACTTAGTCCAATGTTTTGAACTCGGTCACGCACGATCACTCGGATTCAGTGCCTCAACAAGTTGTTGTTTTTGTTTGTTTGCGATTACACATTTTAAATAAAAATATTATTCATACGACGTCATGCCGAAACCTCAATATTCTTAAAAATTTAGGGATTCTGGCTTCAAGATCGATTTAAAAGAATGGCTTCAAGCAGTTGAAAGTACCACTGGCCAAGTAGCAAAATGCAAGTTTTGTGGAACGATATTAAGAAGTCACTACGGAGATTTAAAACACATGCTCTTTCGAAAAGCACCAACAAAATAGAAAGGTAAATTATAGCTTTGTCTTTGTTATTTATAACGGTTCGAACTTGGTCAATTAATGAGGTTGCATTTAAATTTTCTTATATATTTCATTATTTGTTTATAGGTTATCACCAAACAACCTAAGCTGACATTCAAAAGGAGTCTACTGATAATAAAAAGAAAGATGAAGCCAGAGTTGCCTTATTTACAGCAATGCATACAAGTATACGAACAGTTGATCATTTAGGAAGTTATTAACCATAGCCATGAAAAGAAATAAATAAAATGCAGATGCACCGAACTAAGTGCACGTATGTAATAAAAATATTTTAGCATCTCATTTTACAGAACTTATAAAAACGACATTAAAGATCAACCATACAGTTTATTAATAGATGAATCCACAGATATTGCTGTACAAAAATATTTGGGTTTAGTTATAATTTATTACAGCACTACACATGAAAAATAGTTTCAACTTATTTGGACCTTGCTGAACTCGGCATGTAATGCTGAAGGTATTGTTTCTGCCATAAAGCGGACGCTTAAACATTTCGACTTCTGAATTGAAAACTTAATGGGTATTGGCACAGATAATGCTTCGGTGATGGTTGGCGTAAATAATGGAGTTTTCCCGATTGAAACAAGAAATACCGCACTTAGTTTTGGTACGTTGTTTATGCCACTCCTTGCAACTGGCTGTTTCAGCAGCAGCAAAATTTCTTCCGCGAAATCTTGAATTTTTAATTAGAGACATATGATTGGTTTGCTCGCTCGTCTTCCAGACAAGTTATCTATAAAAGCTATACAAATCCATCAACGATGGACAGAAGCCTCTTAAAATTGTTCAAGCCTGTCAGACTAGATGGTTATCCATAGAGTCTGCTGTGTCGAAATTTATACGCAATGGCTGGAGCTTAAAACTCATTTTCGATTGCTAAGTTGCACGAAAGGTGCCACACGTCAGAGCTATTGCACTCTATGTATGCGAATGATAAAAACTATGCATATGTAACAATTATATATACAAATTTGATTGATATAAAAAGAGTTAATAAAATGTTTGAGTCAAAAAATACGGACCACACCTTATTGTGCGGTGAATTAACAAACTTGATTGATCGCTTGTCACCAAAGTAACGTTGCCTACACATAAGATAGATATCTTTACTCAAAATATTCGTGACTATTTGGACCAAAGATGCTACCTGGGATTCCGATTCGAAAAACATATTCAAGAAATGAAAGAAAGGTTTTCCCGGAAGAGGAAGAAGTATTGCGGAATAGGTGCATACAGTTTATAGTTTGTCTCATTGACGAAATAAAAAACAGATTGCCGGAAAATATTACTCTCATGAAACAAATATCCCGTATAAGTGTCGAAAAAGCCCTGCATCACAACAAAGAAAATCTTGTTGATATAATGGCTCGGTTCGTAACAAGTACAGAATTAATTGCAAAATTGACGATCAATGGCAGCAAATTCATTTACTGAGATGGAATGAAACAAAAGATACAAAAATTTTGGAGCGAAGTCTTGAAATTCAAAGATGCACAAGGTGTTGCTCGATTTCAAGAATTAGCAACATTTGCGATTACTTTTGGTATTGCCACATTGAATGCCGATGTGGAAAGACTTTTAGTAGCATGAATATTATAAAAACAAGCAGCGAAACAGAATGAAGCTAACTCTTTTGAAATCAATTCTAAAATACGCTGCGGTATGCAGTTAATGGAAAGTGCTGCAACAATTATGAAATTCCTTTAAATCTTATAAAACAAATTGGGACGAAGGAGTCATATCAGTCCGATAAGGATAACAGTAAGGCTGAAAATGAAAATGCAGATTCATCTGAAGACGATTTATTAATGTAAATAATATCTTAAGCAACTTTATTTTTTAATTACTAAAAGTAAAAAATTATATTAACAACAATGAGATTTTTAATAATAAACGTACTTTTACTTTTTTTGCTTTAATCATATTCATATATCTTAGTGGAAATTTTAGTGGTTTTCAGAGGGGACATCTTTTGTTAGTGATTTTCTGGTGGTTTGAGGAGCCTTGTCTGGCGGATTGCTATTTCATCCGTTGGCAACACTGATATTGATGGACATCAGACATGTCCCCAAAATATTTTATTTTTGGACAACCTTCATCTCACAATTTTTTTCTTTACCGCAGAGCACTTGTTAAATCAGTACTTAAAATTTAATTGGTGCCAGCAGGAGTCAAACCCAGGTTGCTCTAATACTGTGAAGTTTACAGCAAAATCTTAGCCTCTGAGCTACCATAGCTCTCATCTCAAGCTCTCACAATTGACAGCATTTGATAACTGACCAAAATAATCATTATTTTAAAACTAACAGGTTATCCTAGTACAGGCTCTGCTCTCTCACAATGGCCAATCATTAGTAAAGTGTTTAGTTGAATCAATATGCTGTCATTTGAGCCAATGTGGAAATAAATGGTTTTTTTATGTACATCTATACAGCCATGGCCATGGATTATGAGCACTGACCTCCACATGCATAGTAAAGGATTTATGTTTGCACAAAATGATAATTGATTAGTGATTGGTGCAAGCACCACGACTAAAGTAGATGATTGTGTAATTTTGCATAAACAGCCTTCTTACTTTTAACAAAATATTATCTTTGTTATCTTAATTGTATATTCTAATATTAACCATGAATTCCAGAATGAACGTTCATTCCAAAAGCAGCCGACGGTGTTTTTGAACCGTAAAGGCATTGGTGTGAAACGAGCCGCAAGCCACTGAGATACCACAAAGATGTGGGGCTCGGTTTCAAAACGCCCGTGAGGTAGCATGATGTGTGATTCTAATGAGAGTTGTTTTTTTTGTAGACAGAGAAAGCGTTCCAAAAACAGGCAACGGTGTTCCTCAACCGTAAAGGAGGGTTGAAGAGGAAGGATATGAGACATCATAAGAATGTCGGTCTAGGTTTCAAGACGCCACGTGAGGTCTGAATTCCAGTATTTGGGTTCGGTGGCAAGCTATGGTTGCTTCATCGTTGATATATTGGTCTATTGTCTCATGAATGGTGAGAATGGAGGTTCATTTGTATTTTTTTTAATTTGAAATAAATTTAACGATTTTAATGAAATTAACCTCCATTCTTTCACCATCTTCATTGGTGATGGTTGTCGTATATATATATATTTTCAAACTTGTAAAGGGATTCACAAATTCACAATGAAACGCCATTGACGTGCGAGTCCAATCTTGGCTTGGTTGCATGCAATTGTATATTATGCTTGTTAATATAATTAAGTCTTATATTTTCGTTATGCTATATTTACAGGGTGTAAAGTTCATAATTTTGTGACTAACCTCATATTATGGGCTAAGATTTAGTATAAGATTGTTTATATAAGGTATCATTATAATCATTCCATTGGGGAAAATGTTTTATGGTTTGAATTTTTTTTTTTTGTAATATGCATTTTTGGGATATTTGAATTAAGTTTGTGGTAATTAAAACATAGTCCACCTGATGGCAAGTGTTAGTTTTGGCAGCTGCAGCTCATGGACACCTGCAATCAACTTCAGACAAAAAGGCAAAAGCATTGCCAAATCTGAGGACTAAGTGTATATACCTCGCACAGCCTTTACTCACTGGCTGTGTATACTGTTACTGGAATACATGAATTACAGCTCTTGTCACCCTTATTCTATAAAAAAAAATACAGATTTTTTCGATCTGTTGCTTTGCGGAAGTAATAGGTAAGTGGGTATACACCAAGACGGGACTTCTAGATAGAAAACTAACACCTAGTATAGCTGGTAAAGGGACTAATTAATATAGCTTACTGCGTTGCTATATTTAAGCTTGGTGCTATGTGTACGGTAATAATTCTACATGATGATAATCACACGACGGTCTTCTGATTACTATATGAAGAAGATTGTGTTTCTAACCCATAATCTGATTATTTTTGTGTTGAAAATGTTGAACAAATTATTGTATTTTTTGATACCTTTCCATTACTATTTAAAATCGACATAATCGGATATACAGTTTCTTATTAAGTTATTTACATAAAGATATCAAGATTTTAGACTACATTTGAAATTATTTGTTTAAAAAGGATTAAATTAACAATATTTGTTATCACATTATATATTTTTGCAAACTGAAACAATCTCCTTCTGGTGTTTAATATATCATGTTATTGAGATAGTTATTAAAAGGAAGTAATAATTACACTAAGTCTTTATTAAAGCTGTGAATATATTTACCTATGTAAATTAGTTTGGCATTATGTGTTTACTTCGAAAAAAAAAATTGCTACTATTTCTCACTGAGAAACAGTTTTGATCAGATCAGATTTCAACATTTTCAACATAAACAACCAACCATAAAAGAATACTGTAAAATAAATCACGAAAAAAAAATATTGACCAAGCACTCACTGCAGGCAATTGAAGGCACATACATCGACAAGAAGTGTCCGTTCACTGGAAATGTCTCGATCCGTGGTCGTATCCTCACTGGAGTAGTGCAGAAGATGAAGATGCAGCGCACAATTGTCATCCGCCGAGACTACCTTCACTATGTGAGGAAGTACAACAGATTCGAGAAGAGGCACAGGAATATGTCTGTACATTTGTCGCCTTGCTTTAGGTTAGTATGAAAATGTATTACTGAGGCAATCTATGGGTGGAGGCCTATGTTCAGCAGTGGACTCCTTAAATTTAATGAGTGCTTATACAATACAATACTCTTTATTGTACATCAATAAAAGATTTAAAAAAAAAAACAAATACAGTTGACCCAAATAAATAATAAACAAATACAGTTACGTGGTAGAGCCATGCTGCAGCTATATTAGTAGTATAGTTGTAGCATGAATGGGTCGGCTCGACCGGGGAAGGACCACGCTCTCACAGAACACCAGCGTAAAATAGCAGCTTATCACCGCTGTGTTTCGTATGGTGAGTGTAGAGAACCGGAGACCCTTTTTACTGGAATAGAGGCATTCCATCTTAGTCCTCACGGGTGACAACGCATCTGCATATTGTTTCGCAAACGAGGATAGATGTAAATGTCTATGTGTCACAGCAACCACTTACCATCAGGTGGACTGTGTGCTCGTTTGTCACCCTAACCTATAAAAAAAAACCCGCGGTAATCCGACAAATGTTTTGCAAGGCGGTGACGGATTATCAAATTTGTCGAACTATAAAGTACTGCCAGAGCCCCCTGGTAGTCCGGATCTTTTTGAAAAAGAATACCTTGTAATCTGACAAATTATATCAAATATAAGATATAAAAAATAAAAGAAATCATGTGATGCACAATGAATACCTAAACAGTAAATAATGAACGCCCGCTAGGCCGCTACCCATAGTCACATTCAAAACATGACGGCTCCGTGGCGCAGTGGCTTTGCAATGAGTTGCTGCGCTAAGGGCCGCGGGTTCGAATCCGGCACGGAACAAGTATTTGTATGGTCTACAAATAATTGTTCCGGGTCTGCATGTTTGTCCTTGTGAAATTTATGTGTGTAAACTGCCCCCACGATACAGGAGAAAATCCTAGTGTGGAGGTAACGTTTTTTTTTAAAGAATAAAAAAGAAGGCAATACGCGTCAAGCAAAATTCTTGGTGGCGCAAACTAGTTCAACCTGTTTGTCCACGTATTCAGGAAGAATACCTCCCACCGTGGCGGATTCATAACGCGACTCGACTGTACCTACCTACATGTTATAGGCATTAGTGGGCCTTTTGTTTTCCCTCAATACAGTGGTCCACTGTATTGAGGGAAAAACAAAAGGCGGTCTTATTCCTACATAGCAATCTCTTCCAGACAACCCAGAAGAAGTAAGTAGTAGGATAGGGGTACGGGCTCATAAGGACAAGTAATCATTGTATCCCTTGTGTTGGCCTGACCCGGGACCACATAATCAGTAGTCGGTAGTCTTCTTCTTCTTCCTTTATGGCGGTTACGATGAATTCGCCAATGACATGTTACATGAGAAAAGGTTTAATTGGGACACAAACTCTGCTTAAAAAAGGAAATTGATAATACAAGAAATGGTAACAACAAATATTATGTGAATGATTTTGGTCAACTTATCTGTTGAATTACCTAAAACAAAAGACAGACAATGTTGTTAGAACAATACTAATGTGTTATTATATGACAAACAAATTATAGTTTAATGTTGTTAGAGTTAATAAAATCACATAAAGTATATACAAAAGAGGTATTTGTGAAGATTAGAAGGGACTTAAAGTCTATGGGACGAGGGATGTCAGGGGGCAGATAATCGTAAAGAGACGATGACAACTTGGTGCAGTTAAAAAAAATATGGTTAGTGTTTCCCTCATCCAAACCACATTCGCACATAGAACTATCCCTAATCCTGAGTTTAGCTAGGTGAACATATGTACAGGCATGTCCAATTCTCAACCGGCAGACAATAGAAGTAGCATGTTTGTTTGCTTTATTAAATATATAAAACCAAGGTCTTGATGGAATATTATCTTGTATAGCAGCATAGTGCTTGCCTTTTAGTATTCGTGATGTTTTCCATATCTCATTCCACGTGTTAACAAGCTTTTTCCTAGCAAGTGAATGCAAGTCATGGGAATAAGTAAAATTTAGTGGGGTGCCATTTCTAGTAGCCTCTTTGGCACACAAATCTGCTTTTTCATTTTCACAGATACCACTATGACTAGGTATCCAGGCTAAACAGACAGAAATCCCTTTAAGATGACACCTATACAGAATGCTTTTATATCAAGAATTAGGGAATAGTCGGTAGTCGCGCTTACGACCCGACCAACAAGTTAGTTTTTGGGATATACACTGTTAGACAATTTTGAGACGGAGGTATTTCCTGCAAGGGCATTGATTATATCGTTAGATTCATCTTAGTTGTGGTAGTGTCAGGGTAATATTTGACTTTACGCAGTTGGGTTTTTTAATTACTATTTTTACTTGGCCTTGTAATAATAATAATAATGTTCTCCAGACCGAATTTCGGTCACGGCGGCTAGCCTCAACGGAGACTAGCCATCGGCGCAGGACAGGATTATAGTGCCCAAGTGTATGCGCAAGTGCAGTTGCACTCTCTATTCCCTCACTCTCATAGTCCGATGGGACGGTAAACCGACACGACCGGAGAGAGATCAGGCGCAAGACCAACGGCTTAACATGCTTTCCGAGGCACGGGGGTGAGACACCGCCAACTTCCTGACTCCGGGCAGCTAAAACTTACAGTAACTTGTCCTTGTAGTACTATATCCAGTGGTAAACAAAAAACTGACTTTCAATAAGTCTTACGCAATTATCTATATAGAATAAAAATATTCTATTCTCTGCTATTAGATAGAAATCCCCTGCTCAGTTTCTTGCTGGTTCATTCTAGGACAGAGGTATTTTTCGAACTCTACCAGCTGGTAACCGGCGCGTTGCAACCGCAGAAGAAATAATTGTGGGAATATCGTTTTAAATTTGGAAGAGTTGTATTGTTTAATTAGGAATGATAATACATTCATTGAAGTGGAATGATATATAACCTTCAAATAAATTTGTTGTTGCGATACGTGCGCCACCTACTGTAAATTAATTGTATTGTACTGTGCCTATAACCTTCACGCAAGTGCACGCAATAAGTTGATAAAGTTTTACCGCAATCTGATGAACGGTATGTCAGCGCATAAAATATGAACAAACAAAAATTAATTTTTATATTAAACTATAGGTACATAGTTTAATATAAAAATTCTATTTCTATTTCCAAATTAGTTAAATAAGCACAAAAATGCTGCCTTAAGAAATTGCCTAAGCTTAAATCTGCTACTTAAATATATTAAGCAATTGACTATTTTTGTAGGCTGGTAACTTACCAACACTTTCTGAAACATTGCAACATGATGATACCCACACGACGGTCTTCTGACCACAACATGACGACCAAAGTGTTTTTAACCCAAAATCTGATTAAACAAAATCTATCTGGGTATGTATTTTCACGTAAAATCTTGTTTGTAACATAAGCTTCTCGTTGCAGGGACGTTGAACTTGGAGACATTGTGACCATCGGTGAATGTAGGCCTCTCTCCAAGACTGTGAGGTTCAATGTTCTGAAGGTCTCCAAAGGCAAGGGTTCCAAAAAATCGTTCAAAAAATTCTAATCTAATAAAATTACTTCATAAGTAAACATTGTTTTTAATTTTTGAAATATGTAATTATTCGATACATAAAGCTGTGATAGCTCAGGGGATAAACACTCCACTTTACGCGAGCAAACCGTGTATTGGCAGTGTAAGGATATCTACTTCTCATATTGTCCCATAGGTGTCGCAAGAGGCGACAGTGGGATACAGCATCAGGAGATAGGCAGCAGTATCTTCCTAATAACCACTCAAAATAGTAAAAAAACTGCGGTTGCCAATCCGCCTGTCAAGCGTGGCAACTATGGCAAAACTATACGAGGTTATCTATGTAAGAGAAATATGTTCAGCAGTGGTCTTTTATACGCTGAAATGGAGAATAGATGAAACTGAGTTAGATCCCCGTCCATCATCAAGTGAAATTGTTGACTGATTTACCACATGCTCGGTGGTGGAAAACATCTTGAGTAAACCTGCTCTAGAGCGATTAATTACCGGTTAAAGAAGTAACCGGCTTTTAATTAACCTAAACTATAAAGGTTACCGGTTACTTACGAAAAACGGTTTTGAAACACAAATTAACCGGTTAATTCCGTAAAACGTAAAGGCAGTTATGAATGGAACAGGTAGATACAACTATTCTCAACTGCACAAAGTATTCCTAAAAATCCTACGGAGCTCCTGGATACTTTCTCTTCAAGTGCAGTTCATGCTATACTCATATCGGAAAGCTGGCTTAAGCCAAAACTCTCTTCGACGTCTTAGTCTTCCAGGTTATATTTTACTCCGTTACGGCCGCATTGGTAAAAGAGGCGGAGGTGTCGCTATCTATCTGCGTAGTGATTTACCTTATAAAATGTTAAACACATCTTCCCTATATTCTGGTTCAATGGAACACATTTTTGTCGACGTTAATGTCAAGAGTGTTAAAGTATTTCTTGGAGTTGTCTACTGTCCACCTCAAGTGGACTACTTCTCCGATTTGGTAGAAAATTTGTTGCCTTTCAGTTCTGCCTACACATTACATTATCATGGGAAACTAACACTGACCTATTAGGGTTTCTCTCAAATCGCATAATTTCACTATTTTGTCTCTAAATGCAACACATCACAACTTATACTCTGCTATTGCCATCTGCTTATGGAACAAACATATACAGGTGGTGAGTCGCAAAACAACTGGAACTTTGCGATCTCTATATCGATTAAAAACTTTCTTCCCACCAATACTAAGATTTTACTTGTCCAGTCACTTATTCTACCGATTATTGATTATGTCGATGTGTGTTGCTCAGACCTGTCTCAACATCACCTTAATACATTGGATCGTCTACTTAACAACAGCATCAGATACATTTATGGTGTTCGTAAATACGACCATGTATCTTCTTTTCGTGTTCAGCTAAATTGGCTGCATATCTGTCAGCGCAGATATGTTAGAATACTCTGCACCCTTTTCACAATTATGAACGATTCATGTGCTCCCAGTATCTGAAATCCAAATTTCAATACTTGGGATATTCTCATAATCGTTCTCTTCATTTTATTATGAATTACGATTATAAAAGAATGAAAATATGAAAATTAATTATAAAAAGAAAATTTACAAAAGAAAACTATATATACATATGGGGGTAATTAGTTACACTATTTAGAAAAGTTTGAACGAAAATACCAATTTTGACAAAGTTATTAGCAAAGTTAGTTAATTATATATTTTAACGATCGACCACTATACCTCAGTTTAGGTAAGTAGCAATTTTCTATTTCCGTGTGTTTTATTGTGCAGGTTAGAGTGCGGATGGCAGTTTCTACACGCGACGGACCTAACAGGAGCAAAAAAACAAAATAAACGAAGATTTGTAAAATTTAAAAATTTAATGAAATTACGACTATAAGAAAACGAAAATGTGAAAATTAATTATTTAACAGTGATTTACAAAGAAAACTATAGGAGAATACGAGGGCAATTAATTACACTATTTAAAATGAAAATTTGAATGAAAAGACCAATTTTGTGCAAAGTTATAGGTGAATTTATGTTTTATTATGAATTTACGATTATAAAAGAA